>PVIJ01015422.1:0-36577 GCA_004024925.1 Scalopus aquaticus
CCCGCTGAGTGTCTCTCTCCCACCCGGCCTCCCTATAGTCCTGTTATAAGTGAAACCATTCGATATTTTTCTCTTTCTTTCCGGCTTATTTCACTGAGTATGATCCCCTCTAATTCCATCCATGTCGCTGCAAATTGCATGTGTTTATCTTCTTTCACATTTTCAGCCTCCTCATCCTCATTCTAGGTTCCAAGCATCCCTTTTTAGAGTCTCTGTCCAGCTTCTTCACAGGTCCCAAAGGCAGAGGAAATTAAGCGCTGGATGACTATAGATTCAAGTAAAGCATGACATGAGTTCCATAGATAAGGGAGATGAGAGCACTGGGAAGAGGGGAAAATGACTATAAAAATAGTTCCTATAAAACGACCATTATATGTAGTCATCACTGTATTAATGCTTTGCCGTTTTATAGTCTTTTTGTCCCCAAGTTATTTTTTTAGACCTCAGTTCATGAAAGCTCATAGTGTTTTGAGTCATCTCACTTGATTTAGTTTGTACTGACGAGCCTGAAAATTGTCACATGAACTGAGCCATCTCTCTGAAGTAATTTGAGCCCAGTCTCAATTTCCCATTTCCAGAACTGTATCCTTATTTGTAAAAGACACTGCATCACAAGAGTCACATAGACGCAGAACACTTCTTTCCATTCTGCAGGTGTCAAAACAGAACTTAGTCCTTTAGAGCAATAGAAAGGACAAAGTGCTCGGACCACCAGATATGAAAAGTTGAGCTTTATTCTCGAACAGACAGGAAAGGCTCTTTCCTTAAACTGTAAAGAATATAAAGTGAGTTGTTTGTTTTACTGCACACATAACTGATCCTTAAGAACGACTCTACATAAATTGCCAAATGTCTTATCACCACCTACCATGCAATAGACCATTTAATTAAAGTGGTTGTCAATGATTTTAAAATACTTTTGAAAGAAATACAAACATACACCCAACAAATAAATAGCCAAATTTGGATGATTTGAATATGTTTGGAATGTTGAGAAACTATTTACATTTTAATAAGATATTTTCTCCATGCAGTTCTTAGATAAATCTCCATAGAGATGAGGCTAGAACACAGAATTAAGAAGAAAGATGCACCCTTGATAATTTGGAGAAAAGAAAAGATAAGCAGGGTGGTGTTTAATAGAAACAGATGTGATGTAATCCCTTTAGAACGAAAAAAGCTGAACCAATATAACGTAAGAGGAGGGGAAATGGCTTTAGACACGTAGAATGGGGAAGTCTGGGGAGCTCTGAGAACTCAGGCTAAGAGAGAGTTCACCATCCAGACTCTTCAATTCACAGCCCAACAACCGGTGCGTTGTGTGGGCAACTTGAAGAAAGGTGTAGTATTAAATGCAGTATGTTATTTAGCGGGAAAATTAACCGGAGTTTTTGAAAGTGGCAGTGCAAGGCTGGAAAACGAAGAACTTATCGGCCTATAAATGTGTGAGCTGCATGTATATAGCCACAGATACAGTTGCACCTGTAATCCAAGACCAGCAACAATTGTTTTCTATTCCAGCAGGAAGGATCTGAGTCAACCCTAAGGAAAATCTATTGACTAGAGGTTGAGTATTAACACGGGTTAATGGGAGAATCAATAAAATTCTATTAACACCATTTTTTTAAATGGCCACCTATAATTCTATGGTGCTTTGCATAGACTGCAGGAGCAGAAAATATATCTAGCGTTACAATCCCGTCATCAGCTGCCAAATGGTTACCAGTTAAGCAATAAGGAGAATTTTGAGTCAAGTTGGGTAGAAGAAAATGTCACCCAGTACAAGCTGAGCAAAAACAGTGCTCCCCACTCTTCAAGGTATTCTCCCTACCTCTGAGAAAATATTTCCCTGCCTTGTAATTTATGTTTTCCTCAGTTTTAAAGAATTGACACTATGTGGCTCAAGTCTTGTTCTTTAAAGAAAAAGAGGGGAGCAGAGACTCTGCCAGGAAAACCTTTACCTGGGGAGTGCAAATCTTCTTCCCTAAAAACAAAGAACAAAAAGTAGCAATACTGAATGCCTCTAAGTCTAGACTCGTTAACTATGACTCTAAGGCCAGAATTTGGACAGAACTCTAAACACATTTCTCAAAACCAAACCAAATCACTGGAAGTTATTATTACAAACAATTATGAGCAGCATCACAGTGAACCAAAGAATCTGTGATTCAACGGAACCAAGGTTGTGATAGCTTTAAGCAACTCTCAAAGGTTAAGTAAATTTATTTTCGTTGTTGTGACTCTAACATTCTACAGAAAAAGCAACATCCTTCCGCCAGCACCATGGCAAAAAGAACAGCGGAGCTCAGGATGTGAGATCTAGCCTCCCTCTAGCAAGCCATGCTTTCTGCCTTTTAGTGCAGCACAGTGAGAAAAGATTGTTCAGATAAGGACAACAGCACAGGCAAGAAAACAGAATTGTCCCCCGAGTTACCCAGTAGAGGGTCAGCATTTGTCAAGCACAGCACAAATGAGCAAAAACTCCAGAACTATTAAAAAAAAAATGACCAAGTTAACTTCGAGTATATGCAGATTCAGGGTAAATTCTCTGTTTTCATTATTACTCTAAAGACTGTTGTGTAAAGGTTCAAAAGCCTATTTTGACATCTGAACAAGTTAAAAACTTCATCCACACTGGGAGAAGGAGGATAAGGGTTCAAAACGGGGGAGAAAAGAGCACAGGGGACTATGGTGATGGCTCACGGGTGAATCCATGGTGGGTAACCTACAGGAAATACACAATGATATGAAAGATATAAATAAAAATTTTTAAAAACTTCATCCACACTGTCAAAAATATATAGTGATATTATCTATTATGATAAAGTAAGATATGGGTATCCAGAGTGGGCCAAATGAGGCGATGAGAACTTTTTCTAGAATCTGCATTAATAAGAGATTCTCTCTCACATAATTTTTTTCCTGCGTTGCCTTGAACAGGTCTTCATATTTCTGTGATAGTTTATTTAGTGAATGGTATATCTCTGCTGTGTCTGTCCCTTTGCTAGCAATAAGAGGGAAAGTAAATGGCATTTAAGATGAGTCTACCCACCAAAACCTACAGGGGAACACACACACGCCCCCCACAATTGTGTGAGTGTAGGTAACAGACAAGGGGGAGCGTCATTGGTTCACCTGAGGGATAGCAGAGGGGTGGGAAGGAATCTTACACAAGGTATTTTGTAAAAGGAAGGGCAGGACAGATGGAAAGCAAAAGAGCAAAGGAGATGTCTATGGCTGGTGGCTAAGAGGTGCCAGCAAATTGAGGAGTGCCTGAAGCCAGAAGGGTGTATTATCTCACAAAATGAGATACCACAGTCTCATTGCTACCACATAAAGAGATTTTCCTTCACATTTACACAGTCTTGGAAAATCTAAGAATTTAACACTTGACTGCATACATGCAATATACCCACCTTGGATGAGCCTATTCAAGAAACTGCTTTGTTTCCATTTGCCCCTCTTCTTCCATTCCTTCTCCGTTTCCAATGACAACCTCAATCTGAAGCTCGCTCCCACAACAGAAGCTGTGCCCAGCCACCCTGCCTGATTCATATTCCCCACACTGCTTGTGGAAAGTGGCCAGAATGATTGATACTTATTAAATACCTGCTGTGGTCTTTAGAAATCACCAAGGAAAATATCACATAGAGAACTACCACCAAATATTTCAATTTAGTAGCTACAAGTTATAGCCTTCTTATCAAAATGGGTTTTCTCTTCTTGAAGAGATGCTTAAGTCAGGATTCCTAATTCGTATTTCTCTTTCCTCAAAAATTAGTTGTTCTTAACAAGCAGGACTGAGCAAGGGGGAGAGGACCTTTGATACAGGCCAGCCCCCTCCTGCCCTTGTCACCTCGCTTCCCCCCGCCCAGGGGAGAGCTGAATGAGCACCGTGTTGCTAAGCAACTCTGAAAAGATTTTTGAATCTTATTAATTCAATTAATTAATTAAATAACACTGAACATATCCTGTCCAACCAAAGCAGAGGAAATGCTTAGAAACAGCAGTGGGATGGAGTACGAAGACCAACCACAGAAGGTGCTGGGTGGACACTGTTTTCACAGGCCTGGGTTGTTTTAAAGGAGACAGAAAACCAAAGGACTAAGAAGAAAGATCAAAGCCCTCCTCAGCACCACTCGCCACAGGTTTTGCTGGCCTGTGAAACCTTCCATAAGACCAAATGGCGTAAAGTGAAGAAACAATTGTCAATGGTTTATACGGAAACCGTTTTGAGCATTCCCAGACCCAGGAGATAATCTAGCAAATCATACCAAATAACACAGAAAAACAAATTTAAAAAATTAACGTATCGTAAAAGCAGGGGGGGCTCCCCGGTGGTGCAAGGGGTTAAGTCTCAGCACTATGAAGCTATCCAGAGCCACTGCAGCACGAGTTCGATTGCCAGCCAGGGAGCTTCCCACATGGCACAGCAGACCTCTCCTGTCTCGCCCGCCACTCCCTTCAGCAGTGTATTTCAGTAGATCCATCTGTTCTGCTCCCCACTCTGTCTCTGGCGAATCCTCTCACCCCCCAACACCTATGGCCTCCACCCCAGCTCTTGTATGCATAAATAAATAAATATTTAAAAAAAAAAGAACCTACAGTAAAAGCAGGAATGGCAAGACAAATACACAGTCTGGATAAAGCACTTCCCAGGGAAGGACTCCGTGGGGCTGCTCCTGCTGCTGGAGTCCAGCTGCCTCTCGCAGACTTGCTGCAAAACAAACGTGGAGGCTGCTTTTGCTTTCCATCTTTTGCCATGAAAGCAAAGATATCTTCAGATTTCTTTCAGTTGATGAAATGGTACTAGTGTAGGCCTTTTGTGAAGAGCAAAATGGTGTAAGGCAACCTTTCGATAAGCCAGGGATACCAGTACCCTGTACAGAGAGCGTAACAACACTGAATTCTTCTGAAAATGTCCCATTTGGGGGGAAGATCATCAGGGAAGAACTGAGAGGCTCAACTAACTTCTGAAACTTTGCAGTCATTGTCATTTGCCAGCCAGTCCTCTCAGAAGTCTCTGAGCAGACTGACCTGGCAGTACTGCCCCTGTCCCAAGGGACCTCTGTCACCCTCCTTGGGCTGCTTGAATTGAGCGAGGGTGCACTTAGTCTTATTGTCACTGTTTTGTTTTGTTTTCGTGAGCACTTATTATGTGCTTGACCCAATTAAAGTGTGTGCATTAAAACATCTTCCAGATAAGTCTGATCGTTTTTGTTTCTGCTTGCAACACTGTCGGCGAGCGAACCTATCATTTTTCTGCATCAATTTTGTTCCTACTTTGGGCTTCTTTCATTCCTTTGTGTGGATCCAATTTTACACCTGCTATCATTTCTATTACACTGGAAGAACTTCCTTTAACATTTCTTGTAGTACAGGTCTGCTGGTGACAAATTCTATAGATACTCGTTGCCTGAAAAAGCCTTTATTTTTTCCCCTCATTTTTGAATGATATTTTTGGTGGATTTGAAATTCTAAGTTATGAGGGTTTTTTCTTTATTTTTGCAGCACTATGAAGATGGAATTCTGTCGTCCTCTGCTTTGCATAGTTATAGAGGAGACCTATGAAATTATTCTTATCTTTATTGCTTAATACGTGATGTATGTGTTGTCTCTAATTGTTTTAAAGACTTTTTTTAAAATCGCTGTTTTTCAGAAGTTTTATTATGATGTGACTCCATCTGTTTTCTCGTTTGTATTGATCCTTCTTGGTTGGGTTCATTGAAATTTTTACATCTGTGTGTTGACAGAGTTCATTAATTTTGGAAAAATTTCAGCCATAATTTGTTCAGAAATTCTCATCCCATTTTTCTGGGATGCCAATTAAATGTAAATTAGACCATATAATAATGTCCCATAAATCATTAGGTCTTTGTTCTTTTTTTTTGTGGTTTTCATTTTATATCATGTCTTTGTGTACATCTTCAAGTTCACTGATCATCCCTTTTTCAGTGGCTATTCTGAGTCCCATTCTGTAACATTTTCATTTTGTATATTGTACTATGTTCATTGGTCATGGTTTGTTTTTATACTTGGAATTTCTTTCCCAGTTATGGTTAAAGTGAAGATTTTAAATAACTCTTAAAATTTTGAAATAAGCATTTTAAAGCCCCTTTGCTACTTCTAAGAACAAGTCTGTTGCCTGATTTTCTCTTGCTTTAGCTGTAATTACATATATATGTGTGTGTATGTACCTATGTATGTATATAGATGCATAGGCACATAAATATATAAAACATGACATTAAGTATATTTCACTATGTATTTATTTTATTATATATGCTTATTTGCACATCTTAAATTTTTTTAAAATATTTATTATTTGTATCCTTTACATTATAGTGTATTCCCCGTGGGTTACCCACCACCAATTGACCCGTGAACCATCACACAGTCCCTTGTGCTCCCCTCTCCCTCTTTTTGGACCCTTATCTTCCCCCTCCCTCGCTGAATATCTCTCTCTTATTTGGTATCTCTAGATTCCTGTAATAAGTGACACCATTTGATATTTTTCTCTTTCTTTCTGGCTTATTTCGCTGAGCATGATCCCTTCTAACTCCATCCATAGTGCTGCGAATTGCTTGTGTTTATCTTTTTGAATACTGAATAGTGTTCCATTGAGTATATGTACCACATCTTCTTGATCCATTCATCTCTTTGGGGGCATCTGGGTTGTTTCCATACCCTAGCTATTGTAAACAGTGCTGCAATAAACATACGGTGCACGTCTTAAAATTTTTTATTAGATCTTAAGTGTTGTCGAGTGTCACGTTTTGTCTTATAGAGAATTGAACTTTATTTTAGCGGCAGCTAGGTAACTTTCAGATCAGCTTATTTTTAAGTTTTATTAGAACTTAATTAGGATAACATTTGCTGTAGGTACAGTTTGGTATTACACCTAAGGTCTAACCTTTCAGCTGTCTCCTGAATAATCACCCAAGTTTCAATGAAAACTTGCCACTCTGAATGGAACTTGTCTCCCGGTGCTGTGTGATTTCTGGAAGTTGTTGAGTCATAGCTCCCCAGTCACTCCTTGTTTTACTTCAAAGAGCTTCAAGCCACTTGTGTAAAATTTAGTATTCAGAGAAGCCTGATTTCTGGAGTCATTTTCTGCCTAACTCCTTCTTCTCTTGTACCCTGCACTGCAAATTCCACCTAGTTCATCCCTCCCTACATGCTGATCTCTGTCTTCTGAACTCAGTGAGAAGGCTGGCCTCCCAAGGTTGTGCTTTACTGTGCTGTGGGCCACAAAAGGATCTCCAGGTGGTTGCAGTCAGAGCAATTGGGAGGTTCATCTCCTCTGTTCTCCTTTCCCCTGGATCACAGTCCAGCACTATTTGGATTTGACCTACTGCCAAATTTCTGAGAACAGTTGTTTCAGATGTTTGTCCAAATTTTCAAATTTTCCAGCAAGAGGACAAAGCCAGTAGGAGTTACTTCACATAGCAAGAAGTATAAAATCTATCGTTTCAGTGGGTAAGGAAATGAAGTCACTTGAAAGGGTCCTTTGGAGTCAGGGCGTCTCATGAGGTTGTAATTGATAATGTTGGTTGGATTACCACAATAGGAAGGCTTAACTGGTACTGGGGTGTCAACCCCAGGGTAACTCACTAGTATGGATGGCACATTGGTACCTGCTGTCAGCACGAAGTAGTAATTCAACTCCTGGCATTTCAGACTGCAGGAGTGTCCTGACTTCTCCCAGAGCAAGTGATCCAAGAATTAAGTGTGCGCTCTTAAACTACCAAAACACAGAGAGGGAGGGAGAGCCTTAGATGTCTAGGAATCCCCCAACCAATACATTGTCTTTAATACAAACCACTCTGGATTGCATTCAGCACACTGAAGAGGTATGTCCCCCAAATTCATCATTTCTTGTTATGAAAAGAACAACCAAAGTGTAAGCACAACCCCAAGGAAGTTTGGGCAGCAACTCAACAGTTACTGTCATCCCGTCCGTTCACAAGATGGTTGTCATGTCATTTCAGAGATTCTAATGATATTCCTCAAGACTCCTTAGTGGGCCTAAGGAGATTTTGCTTGGCACACGGTCAGTACCTGGAGCCCTTTACACATCTCTGTGTACTTGGCTACCCTTGCTTCTTATTCCCCCAAGGCTAAAGCCAGCAAACTCTTTCTGAGAGTTCTGCCAGTTCATGCCACCACCTTAAAAATATAAGACAGCCCTTTCTAACAAGGAATATGCTAAGTACTAAGAAAAGATGATCAAGCAGATGCTGACTTCTCTATTGCTGTAGACATGGTCAATTTAATGAAGGGCAAGGCTGCTTTTGCCTCTATGTGGAGACAACTCAAAATTCACATAACATTTTTAAATGCATGCATTTCCTTGATTTTTTATGTATTCATTCCAGAAAACTCACTTCTCTTCCAAGTGCAAAAGACTCGTAGCTCTTAGCAATAAATTTAGCATTTTCCATGCAAAAGTCTAAGCCAGGAAGTCAACAGAGGGGAGATTCATACTGAACTTTTTTGGCTCATACAAAAGTGAAAGCATATATCTATAATTTTCCTCTTATAATTTCCATTTAGCTTTTCTTGATAAGAAGTAGAGGAATAAACAGATGCCAAGTCTAGCAGTCATCATGCTAGAGAGACTGAGCTCTTACCTTCAAGAAACAGACTAGGCAATGTGCACACAACCGACATGCTTTCAATTATTGAATGTGTATTTAATTAACCCCACTATGTGGTAGACTTTGTGTCAGACACTGAGGGTTCAAAGAACAACAAGATAAAGATCTGATATTAACATGATCCAAACAGACTAAGCCAGAATTAGAAAGGGGACATTAGGAAAGGCACTGATAACACTTCTTATGATTGCCGAGGCATTCAAATGTTTGCAGCATGTATTTGCTGGTAGATGATCTCAGAGTAAATAATCATGAAATACCGTACAGATTCAATGCTAAGATGTTCTTTAAAAGAAAAAAAAAGCATGTCATTCTTTGTCTGCTGTATATGTGCTCTCATTAATGCACTCTGGCATTAATAATCACAATCTGTAACAACTCTAAACCTCTAGTGGTCAAAACCTTCTTTCAGAGTCTCCATTTTCACAATCTAGAGTTGTTCTATCACACAACAGTCATATATTACTATTTAAATTTACATTATTAAAAGTAAAACATAAAAGTCACTTCCTCCATCCTGCTCTTCTCATTTCAAAATCTCAGTTCATACTGTATTATAGAATAGTTCCATCATCATAGAGAGTTCTCTTGGCCAGAACTAGTTTATAGATTTTTAACATAAAATTATCTTCCAACGTAAACCATAATTACATTTGCCAAGCATGTTTCCATAGCATTTCATTTGCTTATTTTTTATTAATGTGTTAACATTTTTTACTCCAGTGGATAGGCTCAGTGTTATTCATCCTATGATAATAAAAATAGTAATTGATTAATAAACTTGCTTCTTGTGCTAAATCTATTCCCTATCCAATAGCACCACCATTTGAGGATACCATATTAAAAATAATACTTGTAGTTTTTTAATATTAGGTATGAAAACACTATTTGAAATTAAAAATTTAATACAATCAGATTAAATAAACCACTTAAGTTTCTTCACGTAACTCTCCATGGAGGGCATACTGAAAACACATCCCTCCCCCTTCTTGGATACCTGCCAACTACTTGCTAGTGACACTTTTGGAACTTCTGGCTTTTGTATAATATGCTTCTAAATTATGTTTTTCACAGTGAGAGATTAGAAAAGTGGCTTTGCATATACTTCCTTTATTAAAGGAGCTTCTAACTCAAACTGATAGAACATCAAACACGGTGATGATTTATTTGTTTTGGGCAGAAGATTATTAGCCTTAATGATGATTGTACTCAGTGCTCCTTTTGGATATTTTATTAGAAATTTCATATTGGATAAAAGAAAATTCAAATATTCTACTACACTATGAGAGTTTAATGGTGCTCTATGGCCTTGATCTTCCTGTAAATAGGATTTTTTCTTCTGGCTTTCCACAGAGAACATCTTTTAATCAAAGATTTAAGAAGGCCCCACCTAATTTCCTTGGCAGACAAAGGCTGTTTCTCTATCCTGTGTTTGATTTCAGGTTTACTCAGATATTTTCTATAATTCCAAACTCCTCAATTACGTTTGGTGGTATATCAATACTTTGGGAATATTGCAAAATCTCCCCAATATGGAAGACCTATCTGTGCTCCCCAAATCCTGTAACCCACAATTATCAGTACATTAAAAATGTAAACACACCCTCAGTATTACTAGCTGTAAAACGAAAAGCGCTTTGTTTCTCAATCTTAGACATCATGCCAGAGACTATAGCTACCCCCCAGATGCAAAGGAGCTATGTGTATGACCTAGAGATTCACCTCTTCATCCTTGCCTTGCGCTAATTGCCAGGGAACATTCACTCACTGATAGTGGAAGAAATCCATCGACAGCCCAGGACCTGTGCTTTCCCATCCTTCTCATCATACATCCTTTCCCTCCAGATCTAAGTAGACATGTACAGAGACCAAACAGGAGCCCCTTGATCAAAACGGCTGACATTCTCCCGCTAGAATGACTTTGCTTCTCCCTACCCATGGGCTGGTGATTTCTCTGTCAGATGTATCAAGTAAGTCTTTACAGGTGTCTGTCAATTGCCAACGTGAGGTCAGCCAGACAAGAGTGCTGCTTTCAAGAAAGAAGCAGAAACTTACCAAGTTATGATATAAAAGGCAGTGGAAGTGGCACTCCTACCTGAATCTCAAGTGTACACGTTCTATATTTATATGCTTAGACAGTGAGTTTTCACTTAACATTAAGTTTCTTCAAAACTGTGGCTTTAAACAAAACAACGTGTGACAAAAGCAAGTCCTTGACTAGCTGGTTTCATTTAAAATCATGGGCCTGCCTGGATGGATTGTTTCTTGTCAATGGTTTAACAAAAAGACCTGCTGTATATTCCATGCAGGTGTGAGTGATTTACTTAGAATTCAACGGCACTTCTAAAATAATACATCAGATGTTTTCCATAACGTCTCCAAAACATCAATATAGTAAATGATAAACAGGCAAAAAGTATCTTTAAATCACCCAATAGAATAAAAATTATAACCCATATATGTAAAATACATCTACAATGTGTGTATTATTCATACATGTATATATATGTGAACATGTCACAGAAATGAGATAGGAAGATTATGTTATCAACTTGTGTCCTGGTCTTCTCTGGGTGCTAACTTTTGTTTTCCTTCAAATAATTGACGGTGATCTACACTTCAAAATGCACTTTTAAAAAAAACTACTTGTACTAAAATGAACATTTATAATTACGATAAGGAGGAGCAAAAGTTACCAAAAAAATCTTTAGAATTGTGCTGGAGTTACTCTGCAAGGTAAGGAGGAGTATTCCTGTTTCCTGAAGGATTTGTTGATCCCCTTTGCTTCAAATTCAGTAATCACTTGTATGTTTAAAATCTTCTCTTTCAAAATTTCACCTTATATTACTTTGATTTGCGGGTTTGTTTTTCATATTTTGTTCTGTTTTCTTCTGTTCCGCTTTCTGTAAACTGTTTGCATTCACGTGAAAGAAGGAAGAAGTTCGAACAGAACACAGCAGAACATCAGTTTTGAAACCACTGCCCTGGATGCCTCGTGGCTTGTAAGAGAAGTAGTTCATAGAATTTCTATCATCAAAGAGGTTTTGTTTTGTTTTTGTTTTTACAACTATGTTGCTCAATTCAGTAGAGATATCAAGTCTTGCTCCTGGTCACGATGAAGTTCAAGGGACACGCACACCCTTGATGTACTAAAGGTTTCTCTGGGCTTGATTTTTTTTTCATGAAATGCGTGTTTATTCACATTAAAACTGCCAACATAGTCCTGAAGTCTCTGTTACAGTTCCCCAGTAATAAAGGCAGGAGGAAAATACCCCTTAACATCCAGAACACTGAGGAAAATGAAGGGATGTCCATAGCACGAGGCTGCACCATCGCTATTTGAAGCAGGTCACTTCTTTTTCGATAACTGAGCATCAAATGTATTTGATCACAGAAAGATGGAAACTCACTCTTGGATGCTTTTCCACTCAGTCAATACCACACACTCTTAGTGAACAGCATCTAAGATGTGCCAGCTACTGTTGCTGGTGCAGGCACTTATGGTAAATTATTCTATCTCTGCAACATGTTATTTGCAGGCAGATTGGCATTATTTACAAGGAACTTTGGGTTTAATTTGCATCTAAAAATTTTAAATACCCATCATTGTGTATGGCTGGGAACATGGCCCATGGTTAATATTCATATTGCTTCTATTGTCCCTAAACCACGAGGACATTTAACCATAGCTACTTTATGCCACAAGACTCTGCACACCAGTCAGAGAGCCAAGATCCCTCGGGGCTGATGGAAAGTTGGCATTGAGGACTTTGGGGATCACGATGAACCGCCAGGCAGTTTAACACCCTTTCATCTCACGCCCACTGAATTCCCCTTTTGAGCTGCCTCTTCCCACATGCTTGCAGCGTCTGCCCAGGGCTGCGTGGCTTAGTTCTCTCGGTCCCAGGTGGCTGCGAGCAGAATCATACTTCGGAGATTCAAAGGGTTCATAGATTATCCATCAGATCAATTCCATCTCAAATATAAAAAATTGTGTGCTCTCTGGTCAAATTGACATTTTCTCCTTCTTTATGTGTCACTAGCACAAAAGCTGAAGTTCCTTCCATCTTGAGATTCTGCACTTCATTCTCCTTTAATCTAACAGTCCTTTCACTAAATCCTTTCTCAGGTGCATTGGTCACAATTTTATCTTTTCTGGAAAATTACCATTTAACAACTGCAAATGAGGAAAAATAAGTACAACTGGGGGTATTGATTAGAGAATTTATAAAAATGACAGAGGAAAGAGGACATATCTGGCAAGAGGGGGATAATGAGTCACATTCTCTCATGCTTTTCCAAGCAGAAATCTGCCATAATTTAGGGGGATGAAAATGAAGTTATTCAAAGTAATAGCACTTTTACATTCATATTGGGGAGTCTTTCAGAGTCCCCGATGTGAGCATGTCTCTTAACAATAGCAGAGGCTCTGTGAGGCTTCCAAACCTCCCTCTCGAGGTTGTACTGACCTGGCATCACACTAAACCTAGTTTAATTACAGTATTCCCACCCCTTTCTCCTGATGCATACAATAGCCATCCACTCCTCACTTAGGGGTCTTTGTCTTTGTTTAGTTGTAATTTGGTTGTAAATTTGTGTAGGAGCTAAGTCCTGTGTCTCTTCCGCTCTGCCACTAACTTGTTGGACTCTTCTTGTTGGGGAGTCAATAGAAATTGTTAAAGTGTGATAATAGCTGGTGTATGGAACCATTTTCAAAGTGAAGACTGAACCAAAGTTATCAGGTAAGGAGGACTTTACTCAAGACCAGTGACTTCAACTTATGGCAGCCATCTGTAGGAGAGTGTGTGAAACTGGGTTGAGGGGTATTGTAGACCATCTGTGCTTGCAAAGTGGCCTTATCCAAAGAAAAGGATGATTTTACACACTGAGAGAAAAAGGCATGTTAAAGTCAGAGCAGAGAGAGACTTGAAGATCCTGACTTTGAGGACTAGTGTGATGCAACCACGTGACAAGGAACACCGGCATCCACCCAAAGTTGGAAGAAATGAAGAAATGATTTCCCCCAGAGCCTCCAAACTGAGCCCAGACCTGGTGATACCTTGACTTTGACCTAGTGGTTCTGATTTCTGACTTCTGAACTCCGAACTACAAGACACTAAGTTTCTTTTGTTTTAATCCACCAAGTTTGTGCCCCAGGTAACTAGCACAGTTTGCCACCAAGAAGTGGGGTGCTGCTGTAGGGATGCAGAAGTGATTATGGAATTGATAATGGACAAAGGCTAGAAGGGTTTGTGACACATGATAAAGCCTTGATCGTTTAAAACAGTCTGTTGGTAAAAATCTGGATGTTTAGAACAATGCTGGTGAGAGAGCTCAGAAGACATGAGAGGCATGGCAGAGAGAGCCTGGATCGCCTTCAGGAATATGTGTATCATCAAAAGCAGAATGCTAGAAGAAATATGAATATTAAAGGGGCTGTTCGGGGGCCCCTAGGAGAAACCAGAAACATGCTACTGGAAACTGGAAGAAGGGCCATCTTTATTAGATCATGGTGGAGAGCCTCACTGCATTGAGACCTACTCTTGGCAGGAAACAGAAGTGTCCATGATGAGTTTGGATTTTTACCAAGGAGATTTCCAAGCACAGCATTGAAGATGTGACCTGGTTCCTTCTTGCTGCTTACCTGAAAATGCTAGAAGACATAGGCAAATTGAGGAAAGAATCACTGAGCAAATAGGAACCAAGACTTGATGATTTAGGAAATTCACAGCCTGTCCAGATTGTAAAAGATGCCAAAATTAAGATAGTCACTGTTAGGAAGACAGGCTCTGGAGGAAGTGTCCAAGGTCTGGCTGAAAAAGCCTTTTGCTGGGGCTAAAGAGATTAAACATGAGGGCTGAAGAGAACAGTTACAGGACTGGAACAATCTAGGGAGAAATAAGGGTTTGTGGGTCCAGGAATAGGCAGGTCACGCAGCGCTATGTGTGATGAGAAGGGTTGGTTTCTGGAAGCATGTTGAAGACAGAGCTCATGGTATTTTCTGATTGATCGTGTATACTCCATGAGAGAGAAGGACTGAGGATCATTCCCACGACTAGACTAATGCTTTCCGATAGTAATAACCACCATAAGGGTAGAGTTGTCTTTTCCCAAATAAATTTATAGGAAAACACTGGAAACTCAGTTTTTAGCATAACTGATTGATATTTCCATTTTTAAAAACCAGGGGAGATTTTGAGAAGGTGGTTAACTACAGGAGCCCAGAAATCAGCATTTGGGCCCAGACTGCAGTTATGAATTTGGGGTGATTGATACAGAGATAATATCTAAAGCCCTGAGACTGGAAAAGGTCATCTGGGAGGGACTGTAAAAAATATATATAGAGAGAAAAGAGCTTTAAAAATTGAGTCATGGCACGGATGGAATTAGAGGGGATCATACTCAGTGAAATAAGCCAGAAAGAAAGAGAAAAATATCGAATGGTTTCACTTATAACAGGACTATAGGGAGGCCGGGTGGGAGAGAGACAATGGGGGGGGGGGAAAGAGGGAGGAGGAGGGAGGGAAGGAAAAGGGCACAAAATGGAATAGAAAAGAACACAAGGGACCATGGAGATGGATCACGGGTGAATTGGTGGTGGGCTACCCAAGGGGAATACAAAATGTAAAAGACATAAATAACAATAAAAATATATATTAAAAAAAATTGAGTCATGGAATTCTCAAAAAATTAAAAGGTCTAGAAGAAGAGGTGGCTCCAGCAGAGGTGACTTAGAGTGCGGTTGGAGAAAAACCACACCATTGAAGAACGCGTTTCAATAAAGGATCAAAAGCGTCAGATACTGCTGAGAAGCTGAGTAAGAAGAGGATGAAAGTGCCTGTGGGATGAAGCAACCTGGAAGGCACTAGAGATGTGGAATAGAGATGTTTTGCTATAACATTGGGGATAGAAGCTTGACAATGATTTCAGAGGGGGTGAGAGGGAGAATTTGAAGACAGCATGTATAGGAAGTTAAATGAAATTGGCTGAAAAGCCGATTAATTACTCTTTTTTAAAAAGCCACAAATATGGTCAGAATAAACTCATCACTAAAAAGAGAAAAGTTTTGCTGAGAGGCACCAGACCACTGGAAATGTGGAAGAAATGAGGAACCAATATGGATCATTCAATTAAGGCGTTTGCTAATTAAAGAAAGGGGTAGCAGGTGTGTGGCAATTTGTATGATCTAAGGGGAAAGCAAATGTGATTGTTTTAATCTGTTTAATCTGTGAGGTAAAATGAAGCGCGAAGAGAAAGGGTGGGGTTCATGAGGGGTTGGGAGTAAGGTGTACAAAAGCAGAGGTAGAGAAATTGACTTTAGGAAAGAGGGAGTATTTCTTTTTCAGAAACCACGGGGATAGATGAGAGAGAGGGTAAATATATGCCCTGTGACTGCTGACATTGTGAGCTGGATAATTTTTGTGATGGAGGGTATTCAATGCACTATAGGACATCTACCTGACCTCTGCCCCTTGGATACCTGGAGAGCCCCCCTACCCCCGAATGACAGCCTCAAATGTCTGCAGACATTGCCAAATGTCCCTTGGGGGCAAAACGGCCTTAGTGGAAAACTACTGATGAATATAATTCAGAAAAAGAGCATTTCACTGTGTGCTCTGAGGAAGAAATTGGAATGCGACTAGCACACCAGGTTTTAGAACTTCTGGAAACAAATCTTTTTTGTTATTGTTTGATCAGAGGGAAAAAAAACCACATATGTTTGTATGCATATGCTAATTTTTACCTCTAGATGATATTGTCAGAAATTAATTTTTGATTGGCCTAAGATTTAAGTGCTTCATGTAAATTAAATTATCCTAAAACTTAATTTTTATAAAAAGTAAGCCAAACATTTTTGTTTTTTTAAGTTAGGAGAATTATTGGTAAATGAAAGTTAGTCTGTTGGTTTGGTCAAACAGGCATTTTTCAGAACTGACAGGCGTGCAACTTTATTTTACCTAGGCTTATTAATCGATGAGCTCACGTCATCTCTACGATTACAAAATCTGTCAGCAAGAAAAATAACTTAAGATTTAAATAAATGTGAGACCAAAATTTGAGGTAAACTCTTCAGCAATAATTATATTTATAGCCTTGAAAATATAGATTCCCTAATGTGTACCCTTAGAGTTTTTTTCTAAGTCAAGTGGTGGAAATTCCTTGGGCATCTATCTAGAACATTTCCAACGAAGATAAAATATATAAACTTTCATTTTGCAACAGAGCTTTACTTACCTTGGGCATCATACTACAGAGGAATTAAAGATAGTCGGGTCTTTGGCCAATCTAAAGAATGCTGGTGTAAAAGACAATTCGCCATCACTAAGGTCCCAGGTTTCACTAGTCTAGCGTAAATGTAGATGGTCAGGTTTTTAAGCTGCAGGCCTCTGGGCTATCACCCGCGGCCTTGAATGCAGAAGGTGTTTGGGATCATGAGCATAGGGCAGACATGCCTGATTGTGGACACCTGGAGAATGGTGTGGGCATGCGGAAGTGGGTACATCTGAACCTAGAGGCTCAGCATCTAAGGGCATCGTCATTCAGCTGAAAACAGCTATGGCAGAAGGGCTATGAGAGGACGAGGCATGGCTATGAAGGGAAGAGACCACAAGAGAATGCCAGAGAGAGCCCAAAGAGAACGAGTAAAGATTGGCCTGGGGCTGGGAGGCCTGCCGGCCTCCTGGCTGCACAGCACCCGACCCCCCACCCCAGCCTGCCAGCCTACGGGCTTGGCCCAAGAGAAGGAAAAAGTTACGTGTGATCAAGCTAGATTTAATAAATGTGCTGCAAGGTTTTCAAAAGTAGGTTCTAATATCAATTGTGAGCTTCTATAAACTAAAGCCTCAATTTTCTTTCCTCTGTTAAATAAAGTTGTCTGGTGTGGGTAAGATTTGGTGAAAGGTTTTTTTCTTACCTTTTAAGTAGCTTCCCTCAAAAGTAAGGATATGTGTTACTGTGTTTCAAGTCCTTGTAAAAGCTGTTTGCTTGCAACCATGTAAGCGTCTATGTTTGTTTTTGAACTCTTTTTTGGTGATTTTGGCTAAATGGATGATCAAATATTTCATAATGATCTGTGACCTCTTGTGGTCAAGTATCCAAAACCTTTGATATTTTTGACAAAATTTCCCAAATCAAATTCTGAACGGAGTCTTTTTGATCTCAAATTGAGAATCTCCAGAGGTCCCTGGAATGTCTCAGATTTGCTCTCTCTCTCCTTATAAAAAGAGGCATTAAGGAATAAGACTGATCTTCTAACAGTGTAATTACCACAGAAAGGGGAGATTCCAGTTCCTCGCCCCACATAAGGAAGGGTGGAGCTCAGCAGCAAAGGGAAGCTAAAAAGAACTTGGAAGAGAAAGAAGAGTGACCTAGAGGAAGCACGTGGAGCAGAAACAGGTGACTCAGGTGAGACAGGTGATGAAGAAGTTGTTCTTGCTTCTCACCTTGGACTTGCACCAAGGGCTTGGGGGACACGGAAGGAGTCAGTTGAAAGACACGTGGGTGAGAGACCCGTGGGGAGACTGACAAAGGCAGCCTTTAACTTGACTTCTAATTTGATTCTGGTCTTTTCCTTCCAGACTTTCCTGACCTCTTCTGCCTCCTTCCTAGGGTTCCCCACCAGGGGTGCCTTAGACTTGTGACAAGTTTTCTGGCTTCAGCTGCCCTGCTTTGGGCCAATCCTGCTTGATTAGGCATTTACCCATGAGGGGATGTGTAACTTTGGATGTTTCATTGGGAAACTATATGCTTTCTGTTCTCTTCCACATTGCACACTAATTCTATTAAAATTCTTTTCTATTGAAGGTTTTATTCAGAGTATGTTTTGTCTTTATGCGGTGAATAGCAGAACCTATTTAGAGGGTGCCGGTTTGGGGGTTATCAGGGATACCCCTCATTCTGCCTGCTAACAATTGATATGTTAAATTATATGGGGTGAACTGTCAAATTAGAAAAATTCTAAGTCTTCTTTATGTTATATCTGCATAAGTATTGATATAAACGTCATAAAAATGGTGTGAAATTCCTAGATTGATTGGTTTGATGTGGTTTGATTGGTTTGATATGTCCTAGTGTAATTTATTACATATAATTCTAATTACTCTCTTAAAATGTCTTGTCAATTGCAAGTCAGATCATATATTTAACCTTGGCCATTCCTAGACCTTTTGTCATTTGCAGACAGTTTTGTCAAAGGTATTCCTACAGAAGAACTTCACCTTCAAGGTGATTCATGGAAAGGATGTTGACAAGAGCTCTACAATTACAGTTTTCTTTAAAGTTGACATCATAAAACTGAACTGGATTTAAGACCATGTCCCTTCACTATGATAGCAATTTGATAAAGATTCTAATTCTGTTGTCTTTAGATTTTGCTATTTATCTATGAACTGGGCTGGATCTAGTCTCCTCAAATTTCTGGTTATAACTCTCTAAACTAATGTTTCCAGTTTTCTTACACCCTTCCAATTAGGAATCACTGAGAACATAGGTTACCCTTGAATCTCCTTGGAAGAGATCATACCAGGTTGTCCTCCCTACCCAGATGGCTGAAAATCTTGAGAGACTGAATTTTGGTTGCATATCTGACAGCTGAAAAAGATTCCAGGTCCTGGACACAGACCTGCAAACCAAATGACAGAAGAGAAGCTGCACAGTGTAGACAGCTT
Source organism: Scalopus aquaticus (assembly GCA_004024925.1). NCBI lineage: Eukaryota > Metazoa > Chordata > Mammalia > Eulipotyphla > Talpidae > Scalopus > Scalopus aquaticus. The sequence continues at coordinate 19,328 of PVIJ01015422.1, forward strand.
CCGCCTGCTGCAGCTTCATACTTGGCCACTCTTTGCTTCCCTCTTTCTTTCCTTCGCTTAGGCACTGGCCCAGCAACACCTTGCCCTCATCTGGTATCCCTGAGGCCATCGCTAAAGGCAGTAACCTCTCTGACTATTGGATTCTCCTCTAGGCTGGTTCTGGCATTCACAGCTTCTTCCTGATTTCCAATGCTTCAGTTTCTCTGGAAAAAAACCCACCCTGTGTCAGACTCCCAAGGCCTGGGGGTCCATTTCCCTGTCTCTGGTTAACAAACACACAGCCAAGGAAATTTGCATCCCAGTAGTATACAAAGAAAGGGACACAAGGCAGAGTAACCACTTGTGTAATCAGCAGATCCTGGGATTTTACTGGATTCTGTCACTGTAACTGCTCCCTAACTTTCTTTCCTTCTCAAGTTGTATTGATTTGCTGAGATATTGCAGAATCTACTGCAAATGCAATAGCTGCCCAAGAAAAATCCTTTAGACTCTCAGGCCAAAGTTGTTGCAGAGTTTAATTTTCTTGTAGCTAAACAAAGTGTGTCCATTAAAAACATTCTGTGTAAGACCAAGAGGAAGATTTTAAAAAAACCTGTGTACCTCCTGTATACATGGAAGATAAGACAGAGTAATTCACCCACCTGGTTTTAGCTACAATCTACCTCAGCTAAAATAAAGGCCATGGATACAGGGAGGTGGAGGAAGAAAGGGAAGGTCAGTTTTGGGGAGGCTTCCAGAAAAGGCACAGTATACAAAGGTTTGACTGTTACGCAGATTTAGTCCTACCTTCCCCACTAAAAAGAGAGGTAAGGGCTGGAAAGAACTCCAGCAATAGATGCCACAGTAGCTTTCTTTTATGTCCAGCCAGCTCACTGGAACTACATTGGCAGAATTCCTTCCCTGCAAAGTTCTAGAGTCCTGTGGGCCACAAGACACATTTTACCGGAGAGCTGCAAGAAAATAAAGCCACCACATTCTTTTCACACTTGGAAGGCTGGTGGGGGGCACCAGGCACTGTTTCAGGTCGTGCCCATGGTCCCTAATCTGTGGACTCACCTCAGAATGAAACAACAGCTAGAGCCCAGCTCCTGCAGGCACTGCTGATCACTCCCCTCCTCCACTTCCCCCCATTCCTGTACCAGCACCTCGTTAGCCCTGTGATAAAGAGTGTCAGCTCCCCCTGCAGACCATCTACCTCATGGAAGGTGAGGCTTGAAAGCAATGAGAGACCCAGGTCGATTCCATGTCATCTTTGAGGACTCCAGGCCACCCTTGCAGGTTGCAGCTTGTGCTTACGCTCCCCTACTTCTTGTTCATCTTCCTCCCTGTTGACCCTGCTGACCTCAAACAGTGCCATCCAACACAGAAGCAAACTCTGTGTTGTATCTAAATTCTTTAACAGTATTGCTCATTTGTCTAAGGTTAAATCCCTACAACAAATTCCACATTGTCACCCTTAATTTACATGTCAATTATAACAACACCATGAATTTAGTTCTAGTATCCTTATTTTACAGGTGGGGGAAACTGAGATGGGGGAAGACTAACTCTATCAAGGTCCCACATTTAGTAAGTGGCAGATGTGGAGATTGAACAGCATCCACCTTCCTTTATAATCTTCTGTCGTTCTACTGTATCAGTCTACAAAGCCCTCAGCAGCTTTGAGAATTTAAAAAGGAGTGGAACTTTTTAAATTTATTGAGCTTTACCTATTGATAAGTGACTCTGTATTGTAGTCAAATATGGTGACAATTAGTAAGCTTTTGAAGCTAGCATTGAATGATGGTTTAGAGGCAGGAGGTACAAAACCTAAAGCTAAAATTTACTTGTTCTTCACAGATACAAGAAGAGTTTCTATTTTCCATTCTCTATTACTGCATCATGCTTATGGGACACTAATATTTTGTGGCAGCAAATGTCCTGAAAGTTTAGAGGGGACCTTAATCACACAATCAACATTCAGTTTAATCAGGACCAGGAGACAGTGATCAGGGGTCCTGTGACAGTTACTTTTGCCTCCCTCAATGCCTGATTCTCGCTTCCTGCCACTCACCAAGGAGAGCTGTGCCTTTGCCTCCCTATGTCATACTTACAATAACAGCAGGCATGTTGATGCCACATGTGGACCGTGCAGCAGACCAAGTTAGAACAAGTCGATTTTTGCTTGCTGGTGTTTTTCAAAGCAGCTGCATAAGCACCAAGGTATTGATGAAGATGTATTTGATTGTCTGGGTGAACAATCTTAGGTACACATATCTCTTGCCTGCCACAGAATATAAACTCCTGCGGTATAGTGATCAAATCTATGAATTACTTTCCAAAAAGGCTAGAATCATAGAATGTCAAGACATCAGAAGGGATTTTTTTTCCAGATCACCAAATCTATTTCCATCCCAAGTGGATCAATCCATTCTAAAACTAAACTAGTAGTGTTCATGTTTTTCTTTACACTCCAAGCACTGGCCAGTTCAAAGGGTAGTGAGTCCATGTTAATGTTCTGATGGTTAAAAGCTAAGTGTACTTCGTGCTTTGAGTTGGACTATGTCTTCCCATCAATATGGCCCAGGGTTGTTATAAGGATGATTTTGCATCATTCCAAGTCTCCAACATATAGCATATCCTACATTTATTTTCTTCATGCAGACAGGATGCTGCCCAATTCATGAATTGTTTAATAAAGCTAATTAGGTACCTAAAGAGAGAGAGAGAGAGAGAGACTTCAGAGGGAAGGAGGGAAGGAGGGAGGGAGCAAGAGAGAGAAAGAGAGAAGAGAGAGAGAGAGAGAGAGAGAGAGAGAGAATGATAGCAATAAGATAGATATTAAAATAGCTACTCTCTAAATGTGTGACATTTTTGCTAGATTGATTATTTGAAGTATTATTGGAAGTATAAATGATTATTGTTTTGTCCTATGTATTTTTTATCTTATACCATGATTATATGAACCCGAAAAAGATAATAATTTTAGTAGTTATTTTGAAATGTCTTCTTTCCATGATTTCCAAAGGAAAATACTTGAGCAGATTTATTTTTAAAGTTATAATAAACTTTAGGATATGTGGTAGGATATGAGGTTTTATTAGTATTCAAGTCCACTTTAAGATCAGGTTTATTATCTGAAAACAGAATAAAAATTTTAAACAGAATATCTTCTTCAAAACTTGACAACAATTATTCTTGCATATTATTTTCAAATTTCTATCCATACAAGGTGGATATTCATACATGTTATACTCCTTCTACAAATTGGAAAAATCAGGTAACAAATAACTGCTACTGATTTTGCCAAAAATAACAGGAAGGGCTTTTGATGGCCAGTCTTCTGCTTTGTACCTAGAGCAGAGTCTCTCTGGAAAAGCATAATGTTTCATTCATCAGAGTCTGTCTTCACTAAGAGAAAACATATAGCACAGATTTGGACAATATAAAGGATCTCAAGAAAAACAATTACAGACATAGCTTGTGTGTTGAACCTATGGACAGACCAATGGAATAGAGAGTCCAGAAATAAACTCACACTTACATGGACAATTAATTGACTACAAAGGAAACAAGAATATACAACAGAGAAAGGAAAGTTTCTTCAACAAATCATGCTGGGAAAACTGGAATGTCACAAGCAAAACAATGAAACTAGACCACAATCACACACCACACACAAAATTTAGCTGAAAATGGAGTACAGTCTTGGATATATGGTCTGAAACCATAAACTACCTATAAGAAAATGTAGGCAAAACACTCCATGATACTAGTTTCAGAGATATCTTTGGGCTTGATTACAATTGCAAGGGAAACAAAAGCAAGAATAAACAAGTAGGACTATATCACTAAAAACCTTGTGCCAGCAAAAGAAACTGTTGTTAAAATGAAGATTCATCTTACCAAATGGGAGAAAATATTTGCACATCATACATCTGACAAGAGGTTAATATCCAAGATCTACAAAGAATTCATACAACTCATCAAAAAGAAAACAAATAGCCTAATCAAAAAGTGGGCAGAAGAGCTAAATAGACATTTCTCCAAAAAGACATACAGATGGCCAACAGGCACATGAAAATAAGCTCATCACCACTTAGCACGGAAATGCAAATCAAGACCACAAAGAGAATAACACCTCACACCACATGATAATGGCCCGTATCAAAAAGACCAGAAACAAGGTTGTTGAGGCTGTGGAGAAAGGAACCCTAGTACACAGTTGGTGGGAATGCAGTCTGATCCAACCCCATTGGAAAACAGTATGGAGGTTTTCCAAAACAATAAGAAAATAGATCTAGCATATGATCCAGCAATTCCACTCCGAGGTATCTCGCTGAAGAACACAAAAACATTAATTCAAACAGATATGTGCAGTCCTATGTTCATTGTAGCACTACTACAATAACCAAGTTTTGGAAACAACCTAAGTGTCCATTGACAGTGGGGTGGATTTATAAGATGTGGTATATATATATATACAACATGGAATACTACTCAGTTATCAAAATAGATTAACTCTTGCCATTTGTGACAACATGTACAGAAACTGGAGGGGGTCTTGCTAAGGGAAATAAGTCAAAGGGAGAAAGACAAATACCAGATTATTTCATTCATATGTGGAATATAAAGAAACAAAGCAAGGAACAGACAAAGCCAAAGCTAAAGAAACCCTAGAAATCTGAATATAGAATTCAGGCTACCAGAGAGAGGGGATGGAGAGTCCAATGAACTATGGTGGAAAATTATTGGTGCTTTGGTAGTGGACACAGTGTGGTAATTTACATCTGAATAGATGTACACCTATACTCCTAAATTGTGTACAGTGTTATAAATCAATATTACCTCATTTAAAAAATACAATTGAAAACTTTATTCATCAGGTTAGTGTCTCAGTAACTGGATGAGCATCTGCCCTCGAAATAAATCAGTTTCTAAGATGACTGGGTTCTGACCAACTATAGGTAAAATGCATAAGAAAATTGTGGGGGGATTTTTTTTCTTGCAGATAAAAAAGTGGAAGAGTCCTAGAGGGAAAGGTGAGAAATAATCGGAAGCAAAGTTTGATGATTCAACTTTATATGGCAGTACTCTCTGGAAAAAAAATACAATTTAGTCGGATTCAGTAAATAGTTCTTTCAAATTAAATTATTTGTTAAAATTAAGCTGTGCTTTGGGTTTTTAAATCAAAATGAATATACTGTGGTAATTGGGGATATGAGAAAAAATAAATTAACACTACAAGGAACATAGTTAATATACCTGAATGGATGCCAATACCTGTTTCTGAGGGGGAACAATATTCTAGTAGATGAAAGTTGCAAATTGGGTTTTAATAGATTCATATACAATGATAGGCAAATTGTAATACTGATTTTCTTTTGACAACTCCAATTTGCACTATTTTCCTCCAATAATTTCTGCTTCAATGATTGTATATTGATCTTCACTATGTATTCTTTTTCTTTAAATTAAATACTCTATTTGTAAATTACAGGGGGGTTGGGGAGGACCTTTGGGGGGGCCAAGGGAAGGAGCACAAACATGAAGACTAATCCAAATTCTGGTGAAACCACCTGATCTTTCATCAGTATGACATTTCATTTTCAAAATAATTCCTGTGGGTCTTTTTTATGCCTTGAACATTCAGGAATTGGCTAGCCAATGCATTTGTATTTATTCTCCTTGCTTTTCTTTCATATTTGATCTTTGTTTCTGCCTTGAGTCATTTCACAGCTAATTAATTTCTCTACCTTCCAAGTGAGAAAAAGAAAGACAAAATAATGTAAGCTATTCTAGCAGTGTCAGCAGAGAAAAAATAGAAAGGAACTGAAGTGTTGCTCCAAATGTCAGTGCCAACTGACCCCAGGTCCACCAACTTCTACAGCACTGCCCCCCGGTAAGAAAAACCCTAGACATGCAGTGCTCCCTCTGCCCCAATCAGGGATGGGGCCAATTCTTCAGAGCCTGGCTGTAGATGTGGAAATAAACACACCAGCACCATTCCCAGTACAAGAAAGCCTGGGATATAGGATTATTGCTGAACACTCCCTCCACTCCCTCTAAATCCTATCTGCAGAAAACAGCTCTACTTCCCTTTCCTGATTGATAGTCAGTCTTCCCTGGAGGCTCCAGAGTCTTTCTCTCTCTTGGGCTCATGTGAACGTATTCACAACAACACACCTAGTCAGCTTCCCCTCCTGCCCTTGTCTGCTCCCTTCTTCCAGGATTTGCATCTGTAACATCAGGCTCTGCTTTAGGAAAGACTTACTACACTGTGACTTATAATAAGAAATAGAGATTTTGGTTGTCCCTATTTCTGTCACAGCACGCTTCAGAAGCTTGGAATTTCCTAAGGGAGGAAAGTCGTAAAGGCATGTTATGTTAAGGGATTGGCTTTGAAAAGCACCTAAGGATTGGGGGCTGTGACCAGAACCAACCCTGCGAGGAGAGGTGGGACTTTCAGTCCCACCCCCTGAGCTCTGGGGAGCAAAGACTGGGAGTATAGTTCAATCACCAATGGCCAATGGTTTAATCAGTCGTGCTCCTGTCGTGAAGACTCCATAAGACCCCCAAATGACAGGACTCAGAGAGCCTCTGGGCTGGGGAACACATGGGTATTCAAGGAGAATGGTGCCCCTGGAGAGGACATGGATGCTCCTTGTCCCATACATCTCTCCCATCTGGCTGTTCCTGAGTTAGAATCTGACTGTGTTGTTGTGAATCCATTCACATGAGAGCAAGAAAAAGGAAGACTCTAGACCCTCCAGGGAAGATTATCAATCAGTTATAAAGTGTAATCTGGTGAGTTAAATGTTTCTTTGGGTTCTATCAGCTGCTCTAGCAAATTAATTAAACCTGAGGAGGCAGTTACGGGAACTTCTGATTTATAGCCAGTCAGTCCAAAGCACAGCAACTTGCAACTGTCACCTGAAGTTGGGGTCCAGGGGTAGCCCTTGGGGACTGAATCCTTAACCTGTGGAATCTCACTATGTCTAGGTAGAGTGTCAGAACTAAATTAAAATGTAGGACAGATACCTAGCGGGTGTCCAAGAATTACTTTAAGTGTTAAGCCCCCCACGCCCACCCCCCACATAGACACACACCCCACACACATAAATACACATTGGGATTATGCCCAGACACTGTTGTACAAACCCCTGGATAAGCTTTTCTCGCCATCCACTCACTGCAAGTATTCCCACCATCTAGCGATCTCCACAAAGCAGCCCTGTGGGACGCCATAGCTGGCTAGAACACGACTCAGAGCCCTTCCCTTGCAGACAGTGTTTTGGAGACAGCTCCGCCTTCAGTTTGTCCTACTATCTCAAGCCTTCTGGTTCTCTCTGTAGCCCTTACCAGCTAACATTCAAAGTCCTGTAACAGTCCTTATGTATTTCAGATTGATTTAATTTCATCTTTTTGTCACTTTTTCTTACCCCAGATAATCAAAATTTGTCAGCAATTATGGTAATAATTGAGAACTGATGTTAGGTTTCTCTATAGTAAGTTTCATTTTTAGAAAGGTTGATGGAATATGCAATAAAACGGAGTACAAAATATTGAGTCAGTCTTTCTCTGGTTCTGTGAATGCTTTGACGAATGTGAAGAAGGCCTGGAGGGATACCCGCTAACTAGAAGAATTAGTCTCGCTTTGATGTGTTACTTGGCTCCCTGTGAAGGAAATCGGGCATCAGAAGAATGCGTGTGATCACTATCTTAATCATCGCTGCCTCCCTTGTACCTAACAGTACGTTGTCATCATGGATTTCTATAAACATTCACTGAATATATAAGTGGATGGGTGAATTTAGGATCTCATGTCTGAATTCAGGGTATCAAAAATAACTGAATAGATATGATACATATAGAAAGTAGTTGTGGGAGAACAGTGCAAAACATGGTGAGATGCTGATGACATAAGTATCATAAAAGTTAAAAGAAAAGAGAGCATAGGTCCTCCCTGGTGGTGCAAGGGGTTAAGTCTCAGCCTACAAAGCTGTCCGTAGCCACTGCCACACAAGTTCGATTCCCAGCCAGGGAGATTCCTACATGGCGCAGCAAATCTCTCCTGCCTCGCCTGCTGCTCCCCTCAGCAGTGTATTTCTGTTGATCTGCCTGTTCTGCTCCCCACTCTCTCTGGTGAGTCCTCTCACCATCCCACACCTCTGGCCTACATCCCAGCTTCTATGCATAAATAAATAAATCTTTTTTAGGAAAGAGAGAGAGCATAGACTGTTTAAGAAGTTGTGAAAAGACTACACAGAGAATTTATAACTAATTCCTTCTTAAATTTTGGGCAAGTTTTAACATCAGATAAGAGAAATGCATTCCTGGCACAGGATACAGAATACATGAATACCTGCATACTGCATATGAGTATGGACTAATGAGAATAGGTTTATTGGAGAGGAGAATGTGTGGGAAGTATAGTGAGATAGATGGACTGAGGCCAGAAATGGAGATTGTTGAACCTGAAGGTGAGGAAAAACTTGGAAAAGTATCAAGCAAGTTTGAGTCTTGTCAATCAAGATAATTTTTGTGTATCAAGAACTTTAACTTCCTCTCGTTTCATTAAGCCCATTTTTCCAAAAGATGCATTTTTTCACTCATGCTCTCTATTAGATATAGGACCCTGAGGTAGATGGGGGGGGGGCGGGGAGGAGGGGAGGAGAAAGAATACTTGTCCTTAAGCATTCATGGTAAACTGGGAAGAGAGAACCACAGTCAAGTACTAGATAAAGTAACTTGGACTTTGACGTCAAGAACTCATTCCCCAAATGATCACAAAAGCATCCACTGGGAAAGCAAAGCACGTTCACAGCTTACCATGATAAGAGAGAACATTGGATCAGCAGAATCTTAGTAATATTCCAAAAAGGGAAGGACAAATGGGGTATTTATTGAGATTCTGAAGTCTGGTTTAAGGCGGGTCTCTCAATGTGGACAGTTGGGTACCCATAGAATGAAAAGTAAAGTTAGTTAGAACTTGTATCTTTCTGGAAAGAGCCACACAAAATACTAAAGTTATGTCAGTGTCAGGGAATGATAAAGTTATGTTAATGTAGCTGCTAGGCGGCATACAGGATTTTGATTCTCAATGTACATGTACGCAAAGAGCAGAGGAAGCAGAACTGAAGGAGCAGGGGCTGAGATTTGCTAGCTTGATTCAGAGAAGTCCTCTGCCAAGACCTGAAAAATGAGCAGGAGTTTGACCTTGTACAAAAAAAAGAGAAAGGAATCCAATGATTCCACTTCTAGTTACTTACACAAAGAATGCGAAAACACTAATTCAAAGAGATATGTGTACCCCCCACGCTTATCGCAGCATTATTTAAATAGCCAAGAGCTGGACACAACCTAAGTGCCTATCAACAACAGATGTGTGAATAAAAATATGTGGTATATCTACACAATGGACTACTACTCAGGTATTTTTTTAAAAAAAGGATAAAATGTTGCCATTTGCGTTCTTTTCTATTCCATTTTGTGCCCTTTTCCTTCCCTCCCTCCGCCTCCCTCCCCTCCCCCATTGTCTCTCTCCCACCCGGCCTCCCTGTAGTCCTGTTATAAGTGAAACCATTCGATATTTTTCTCTTTCTTTCTGGCTTATTTCACTGAGTATGAAAGAACACAAGGGACCATGGAGATGGATCACGGGTGAATTGGTGGTGGGTTACCCAAGGGGAATACAAAATGTAAAAGACATAAATAACAACAAAAATATATATTATATAAAAAAAAATGCCACCTCCTCCAAGAGAGCACGCTGATCTCATTATGTAATAGAGCACAAGTTTGTCTCCGTTGCATTACTCAATTTTTTTTCTTTCCTATTATTCAAAATTATTTTGTTTGCTTAATTATCTCTATACCATAGATTAAAAGAGCCATGAGAACAAGCATCTCGTCTGTTTGTTCACTGCTGTATGTCTAATGCCTAAAATGCTACCTAAATAAATATTTGAATCAGTGAAAAAAAAATGTTGCCATTTGCAACAGTACAGATGGACCTATACGGTATTATGCTTAATGAAATAAGTCAGATGGAAAAAGACAAACCCTGTATGATTTAACTCCTGTGTGGTACATAAGAAACAGAACACCCAATGAACTAAATAAAACAAAAATAAACTTTAAGGCCATAAATCCAGACTAGTGGCCACTATATGGAAAAGGGATGAGTAGAAGGGATCGATTATATGGTAAAGGATAGAACTGGACGTACAGTGGTGAATATAGTATAAACATGTTCATTGTAATGATGCACACCGAAAACTATACAATGTTATAATGTTATTTCAATTTTAAAAAATTAGGAGAACAGAGTCAAGAAAAAGGTATACTGTATAAGAAAAGTTGTCGGGTCTGAGGGACTCTAAGCAGAAGCTCTCACTGTGGTTCTAAAAGAGAAAACGATGCACTTCAATTTGATTGATTTTAATGATTCATAATACATAGTTGGGAATGAACTTTTTGCATAAGAGTGATTTTTTTAAATTATTCCTGAAACCACTTTTGTGTTTTAAGATTATCTTAAAACAAATATGATTTGGAAAAGCAAGCTTAAATCATGCAGTTTTTTTATTCAGTATACATTTTTTTTAAAGCCTTTCAGCTGCTGTCACTTTCTTTCTTTTTTCTTTTAAAGATTTATTTATTTATACATACAAGCTGGGGTACAGGCCAGAGGTGTGGGGCGGCGAGAGGGTTCACCAGAGACAGAGCGGGGAGCAGAACAGGCAGATCAGAAACACACTGCTGAGGGGAGCAGCGAGCGAGGCAGGAGAGGTCTGCCGCACCGTGTGGGATTCTCCCCGGCCGGGTGTCGAACTCGCATCGCCGCTGCCGACAGCTCCACAGCGCAGCGCTCAACCGCTGCGCCACCGGGGAGGCCCTCAGTATACATTTTTGATGAACAAACTGTTAAAACACATAGAAACTCACTCCCACCTAGGGAGGATAAAAGAGAAAGGAAGCAGGAGCTTCCAGGAGGGTTCGTGGCTTCTCTGAAGTAGTGTAATGGCATTCAAATCCTCCAAGAGAGAAAGGAAATATTCCATACTACTGAAAGCAGAAGTTGAGACCACTTAGAGCTCACTTCTGTATGTCAGGGAATTTTTGGTAAACTAACTTAGCAATAAATCCAAATGGATTATGATTGTCAAGCTGCATAATAGAAGAGATGGCCTTGAAGGAGATTTAATCAGAAAATAAATTTCAAAATCAAATGCATGCTTTGGTACAAGGACATCAGGAAACCAATCAGTATCTGCTCGTCGAGGCCTCACCTATAAAACTGCATCCTCCTCCCTGGGGTGTCCTTTTCTGATAAGGGTCAGGGCACCTCCACCTGGCTCCTCTCCAAGTTGGTTAGACCTAGGTCTTCCAGCCAGGGATGGGCACAGCTCTGATTCAACAAGCTGCCAGCCTGCTAACCCCACACCTGAGAGCCCAGACAGATTCAAAACAGCCAGCTAATTAAACCTGGAGCACCAAGCTATCATCATCTGAGATTCATGGGCATCCAACAAGCAGAAGAACTAGCAACATGGCATTCGGCAACAGCTGTCACCTGCTATAATGTTCTTTAATTATCTTAAAGTCTCTAAGAACTGACAAATGGGTGACAAAATGCAATTTTCTGTGTCAGGAAGCGAGAGACAGCCCGTGTTACTTTGATGAGAGGAAATACTGTAAAATCATCTCTCTCAGCTCTTCTTATTGGGGAGGGGGGACTGTTGTCACTCAATTCTTGTCTGTAAACACACTCATTACAGACTCCTGGAGGGGCTTATTTCCTTCTTTATGAAGACTGAGGAGAGGCTGGAACAGGCACTGTTCAGGCAGTGCAAGCTGGCCCCCAGATTTGCCTCTTTCCAATGCAGCCCCAGCTCCAGTCCTGTCCCCACAACGGTCCACACCTATATGATGATGCAATATGGGGTGCATTGCCAAGCAAAGACCCATTAAAGTCCCCTGAAATCATCTCATATTTCTTGATTCCTTCCTGTGCTCATCCAAATTGTGACCTATTCCTTCTACGCTGCAACGATGCTTATGTTGGCCTCCGTAAGGATTGCCAATAATCCCCGATTTCTGGTGGTCTTTACACTCTACTGAATGTTCCTGTGGGCCAAGGTTACTTCTACTATAGCGCCATTTCAAAAATGTCCACTAGAGCATAGAATAAATTGCCGTGTAATAAACAGTTCTTAGCAACATCACTTAGAAAACTACTTCATCTGTGTACAATAGTAGGACACTCTTAAGCCAAGAGCACTGCACCATGCATGGTTCCAGAACATAAAATAGAGGACAGCACTGGCTAGCTCGCTCTGGATGAGAGTCTAAATAGTCCTGAGAGCTGGAGGATGGCATATAGTAACAGAGTGCTAAGACAGATTGCTACATATAATTAAAATTAATATTTGAGAGACAGATAGTATGACCAATCAACATCTGTCACCAGGCACTAGCAATTTTAAAAGATTACAATAATTCTCAATAGACCAGAGTTGGGATTTGTCCATAAAATATTCATGCATATAAAATTACTGCTCTGGTTACATTTTTGAACCACCAGAACAATATTTTTTTAATTAAATGGGCTTATTTTTATTGAGGTAACACAAGTTTACATCGTTTGTATTTTGGAAGTATAGGATCCCCCTCTTCAGGTGTTGTTACCATACCACTCCCACCACTGAAGCACCCACAGTCCACCACCAGAGTCCACTGTGCTCCCTTCCCACTTCAGGTTTGTTCCAATTCTATAGTCTGCTTTCAGGGGTTAGCTATGAGTTTGGTTTTATCCAGTCCTTTGTCTGGCTTCTCTATATCCAATTCTTAAGTGACGCAATCCGGTATTTGTCTTTCTCCTTTTGACTTATTCCACGTAGCAAAATCTCTTTCAGCTCTATCCATGTTGCCACAAAGGGCATGAGTTTATCATTTTTGATTGCTGATTAGTATTCCATTGTGTATATCTACCACATCTTCTTGATCCACTTGTCTGTCTTTGAGCACTTAGTTTGTTTTCATAGCTTGACTATTCTAAATAGTGCTGCAATGAACACAGGAGTGCAAATTTCCCTTCAAATTAGTTTTTGTCCTGAATAAAATTTTTATATTGACTTAAATGACTTAAATTGACTTAAATGGCGTTAATGCCAAGAGTTGATCGGTGAACAGTACTCCTTCTAATTATAGTATAAAGTTTACATTTTATATTTAACATTACTTTATGCAATTACCACTTTATTTTTTAATGTCTGATAATATTTAAATTAGTACAGTTTCTGTGATCTTTGAGATATAAGTGCTCTGGAGACAAGGCCAAGATACGTTAAGCGATGTTGTTCATGGTATTTTGATAATGGTAATTTTGTCAATATTTGGTATTTGATCATTTTAATAATAGAGCTAGGTCAACTGTTTTCTCCATGGACATGTAGTCCAATTCATTTGTTTATCCTTCTCTTCTGTTAACATCATTACCCACTTGATCAATGCATCTCACCTGCCACTTCAAAGCCCTGGGTCTAAGCATCTTAGTGTCCAGCACATGATTAGGACAGTTAATTGAAAGGGCATCTGAAATGAATATGCCACTATGTAAAGAAATAAGAGAAGATATTTTCTCTGATCAACTTCCACTGAAACTCCAGGGCAGAGTATGAAGTTGATCAGAAGAAGGTACAGCACCAAACAACCAAAAAATCTATACTCCTAATTTACTAGCTTCACTCAGGGCAGAAAAGAATTCTGTGTAATAAATGTACCCATACTATATATTCAATATAACTGGAGAAAGAACAAGAAAAAAAACAGTTTTACTTCTGAAAAAATGAGAGCAAGGCAACAAAACTCACGGTTCCCAAAGAAACAAAATGAACCCAGATCACAAAGTTAATGAATGACTTGTGTTCAGCTCACTGGCATTTGATTGGAGCACTGCACAGTGCTTCTAAAATGGTAGACATTTAAGTTACACATCACAGCCCTGTCCTCACACCCTTTGGTTCCTTTCAATATAGAGGAAATAAGAGGAACGCCGACAGGGATCATGCTACCTGCCTCCCGATCCTGCAAGAGTGGCCTTCAGTGGAATTTGGTTGTGGATATAGGGTCCAGACAATCCTGATATTCTAACAAGCCTGAAGAAATATTAGATGAAGTGTGATAGGAACCATGTGTCAAATCAGTCCCAAGAGATTTCTTTAGTTTTCCACTGGGATTCATTCATATTTTCAAAATAACAATAGCAAAAAAATACATATATCTAAAGGCACTTCAGTCTATCAAGAGCTTCCATATGAATTCTTGGGCACTCAGTGAGACTTGACAGAGAGCGTGGGCTGACCAATGTGCTCCTCTTTCACAGTCCAGCTTGTAGAAAGAGGTTGCCTAGCCGACCATGTGACAAGTTCTCACCAAAGGAATGTGAGCCAAAGTGATGTGTGTCAATTCCAGACGTGGAAATTAAATATTAGATGTTCAATCCTCAACTTTCTTACCATTCACTACATGGCCAACTAGATGTGGCGGATCCAGTGGAACACTAAGGAGGTCTTCAGAGCTGAAAGGAATGGCTTAGAGGAGAATCACATAAATCTGGGATGTGAGCAGGAAATTATTAAGATTTAGGGAATTCTTGTTTTGTTACATAGCAAGGACAACAGTGACAATGCATCTACCAGTGTCTGACACACATAAAGCATTCAACAAATGTTGGATGGATGGGTGGGTGGATGGATGGATGGTGGATGGATGGAAAGACAGGTTGAGAGAAATTTGGCAGCGGCATTATATTGTAACCTATTAAGGACATAAATCATAATGTCCTGCCACAAATACAACACAATGTGGAGATATCAATTTCTAACACCCATGAACTGAGCCAATAATTATTTCTAAACAAATAGAGATGATCCATGAAACAGTAGTATTGATCAACTTTCTCAGACTATCAGAAATAGAAATTGCACCAATTAGAAAATAAATTAAATAATGTGATTCTCTCAAAAGACTTGAAGACTTATAAGCATAACTTTCCCAAGTAATTCAGGAAAAAATGGTAAGTAGGGGTACTAGCACATACACCCAAGAGCATTAGGCTTTGAGATTAGGAAACTATCAGATCGGGGCCAGGCGGCAGCACTGGCCAGCTGTGTGTTCCACAGTTTACCCTGAGGTACATGCCCTCTTTAAGGTTCACCTCCCTCGTCTTTTAACCTGTGGTAAAACCTGATACCGGAAGTAGAAAGCTCAGCATGGTGCCTGGCACCTAGAAGACACTCGATACGCATTAGCTATTATTCTTATTCTTAAGGGAGAATGTATACACTATTGTTAATTAAAATACATTCCAGTTACTCCACCACAATGGCAGGTCATTTCACAGATATTAAATCAAAGCAATCTTTAAAAGATTCCTCCAATTTTCAAGCATAATAAAAAGAATCAATGATTTACGCTGATATTGCAGACTCTGAAACTTTTCAAGGGTGACTGAAGTGGTGACACTATGCTTCTGTAATGAAGCTAGTCTTTCTAAAATACAAATTGAACTTGGGGGGTGCTAACCAATGCTGGATATTAGGTCCATAATTGTGACAACCTCATTATCATTCATTTTTCTGTCTAAATAACCTCCCCAGGGCTCCTACCACTGGCTCCCAGGCACACCACAAGCATTTTCTTGGACCTCACCGTTTGGTGAACCACTCTCCTCCTATTCTTTGATGCCCTGGGCAGCGATTAGACCCAAGATCACACAGAAAAATCCCCTTGCACGTTTTATACATTCAGCAAATGTCGAGATTCTTATCTTGTTTAGAAAGTCGAGTAACAACTTGTTGATAACTTTATCTCTGCAAGGGAGGTTTAAGTAAGCTTTCACTTCAGATCTTGTTGATCTAACTAGTAAGAGTATATTTTTACACTACTGTTTTCTTATATTTACAATTAACAAAAAAAAAGACAGTTTGAAAGCATTAAAAGGCAGTAGAACAAAAAAGAAACTTAATTTACTTGTGTTGTTTACTTGAATTAATGCTCTCACTAGGAAACTCCTTGACAAATTACTCACCAAAAGATATTTTAAAGAATGAGTTGTGTGGATGTATTTATACTTGGGCACAGATCCTTGACTTAAGGTCATAGGAACAAGAGAAATTCAAGTTTGAAATCTCCAAGGATCTTCTCCATGGTGGCCCATCAGTGATAAGTGAAAAGTGTCTACATTTATAGTATAGTATATCACTAAAAATACAATAAATTAGGGGAAAAAAACTTGTAATTTGCAAAATTCTTCTTTAGATCCAATGTATACAAACCAATGCATATAGTTGCTTAAAATGGGGTGCAAATGTATTTGTGCCCGCCCAGTTTCCACCAGGTCTCTTTGGAGTCCAGATTATAGCAGGACATCATCTGGGTTAATTACACACTCATACACAGCAAAGCAGCAGCACCGCAGAACAAAGGAATGGTTCTGAGTTCTAAGGAAGGAGGTTAGAAGTCACTGCCAAGTTGTAGGTAAGTGTCATGCAACCTGTCTTCTATTAGGGCCTTCTGGAGTTTTAGTACATTAATGCCGTTCAACGACCTTCTGCAGAACTCCCTTCTTTGTAAGTCTTTGGCGCCCTCTTCTGGAAAATCTGATTATATTGAAACTGAAAATTGTTTCAATGAAACAGATTTCTATGTAGAGACAAATTGAAATCACACGTGTAGTATTACTTTCATATTTTTGTTTTTATAACTAATAGGCTGTACTTTCTGAGAAGTTGTATATTTGCAGAAAAACTGAGCAAAGTATTCACATTTACCTCCACCCTGTTTCTTCTTTACTAAGAGTTCACGGAAGTGAGTACACGTGTTATAATTCATGAAACAATATTAGTGCATTATTATTAACTAAAGTTGATAGTTTACAATAGGTCACACATCCTATGACTTTAGACAGATTTCATATATCCACCATTATAGTATCATGGAGAATAGTTTCACTGCCTTAAAAAAAATTCTTGAGATTCATGTCTCCATTCTTCCTCCCTTTCTCCAAATCCCTATCGCCACTGATCTTTTTTGCTGTCTCTAGTTTTTTATATCTCTATAGTTTTCCAGAATAATATTCAGTGTAATAATAAAAGATGCATTTTCTTCAGACTGGCTTCCTTCACCTAACAGTATTGCATTTAAGTCTTTTTTTGTTTTTTTTTTTTTTGGTGTTTTTTTTTTTTTTTTCCTTTTTTTTTTTTT
>PVIJ01015423.1:0-36575 GCA_004024925.1 Scalopus aquaticus
GGAGGAAGGAGCCGGAGGGAGGGAAGGGAAAGGGCACAAAATGGAATAGAAAAGAACACAAGGGACCATGGAGATGGATCACGGGTGAATTGGTGGTGGGCTACCCAAGGGGAATGCAAAATGTAAAAGACATAAATAACAATAAAAATATATATTATAAAAAAATAAAAATAAAAATAAAAAAATAAATGTTTGTTTATGCATACAAGAACTGGGGTGTAGGCCAGGGGTGTGTGTGGGGGTGTGTGTGAGAGGATTCACCAGAGACATAGTGGAAAACAGAACCGGCGGATTGACTGAAATACACCACTGAGGGGAGCAGCGGGGAGACAGGAGAGGTCTGCTGTGCCATGTGGGTCAGCTCCCTGGCCTGGGATCGAACTCATGCTGCAGTGGCTGCCAGTAGCTTCATAGTGCTGAGACAACCCCTTGCGCCTCCAGGGAGGCCCCGGGGCATATTAAAAATTTAAGGGTTTATTTGAACAAAATTTATTTAGAATCAGGCAGTTTCCAGTCTGGCAGATAGGAAGGCATTCCAAGGAATGTTACAAAACAAGAGACTTTATCCCCAAAAGGGAGCAGGACAGGACATGCACTAGGCAAAAAGGCAGGCTGGTTGCCCAAGGTCACTTTCCTTCAGTGGACGACGGGTGAGGGAGGCAGATCAGTAACTAGTGCTGATCAGGCAACTCCTGATTGACTAGGTGAACGTTCCATTTCTGGGAGAGCTGAAACTATAGTTAAGTCAAATCTTCGCAGGCAAACCTGGAAATGAAAGGGGGTCCCCAGTTAGTGAGTCCTCATCCACATGCCTAAGAAGTCACAAAAGCAGACAGGCAGAGAGAAATGGAAAAAGGCTTATTTACAAGAGGAGTGAGAAGAGAGAGAGACAGAGACAGAGACAGAGAGAGAGAGACAGAGATTAACTGGCTGACATGCCAGCGCTCAAGCCAAAGCGGGAAAAAACAAGAGGCGAGGCCCACCTGTCTTTAGTCTTTGAAAGGTCAACCTTGCTGCTCAGCTCCCCGCTAATTCCCGGGACCATCCCGTTCACGAAGTCCAATTCACGGCACGCGTGGAGCTAGAGCGACAGTTGGAGGCACTGAGGTGGGGTCGCAGAGTCCACAGCGGCCTGCTGTGCCACCTGCCTGCCAGCTCTGACTCCAGCTGCGCCAGCCTGCTCTTAAGGCCTCGACCTGCCAGGCCTCCGCCACCTTCTCTCCTTCCCCCCAGTCTACCCAGTTATCCGACAGGCTCAGGCACGCTAGGGGCCCCGCTTATCTCCATCACGGAGAGTATATGACTTACTTCCATTGTTTATTAGTGTAGAGAAGGACACATTCTGCCACCCTAACATATGTCCTTTTGGGAAAAGGTTGGTTCCATGGGAGTGAGGGGGTCTGAAGGCTGGGTGGAGGTTACTTTTGAAAAACACACTCACTTACATGTAAACTTCTCTCCATCCCAAGAAGACCTGCTCTCCTTATCTCTTTTCTGTGGAGAAGGCAGAAATTAAGTCTGTGTACCTTTGATTATTGTGCTTCATTGGTAGACTCCCTGACCCTCCCCTTCTCCACCAACCTCCCTTGTCTTAAGCTAAGCTATTTAAAATGGCATCTGGACCCATATGAGGATACTCAGTTCTGCTGGGACTCTCCCATATATATAGAAGGTTACATGTTATTATTATTATTTTTTACTTTTTCTCTTAGCAAGCTGTCTGATGCTTGATTATTCGCCTGCCTAGAAGAACCAAGAGAACTACAGATGATTTCTTTTTGCACCCCAATATTGGCATGCATCTCTCCCTACCAGAATATAAATTACACTAAAGGCAGAACCAAGTTTGCCCTGATTGTATAAACAGGCAAGTCCAATGTGAATTCCACGGTGAGATTGTAACACACTTGAATGGTTAAATAGTCTGAGATTGTTCATTTATTCATTCCACAAATAGCCTTTGAACAATTCTCCTAGAAGACGTTGTGAGAGGATAATTGAAAATGAGAGACTCTGGACTGAAGGGATTCACTGTCTTAACAGAAGAGGCAAGTCATGGGTCATAAATAACTACAATACAAGGTAGAAATTTAGACTTAGAGTGAAAATGATCCTTTCCGGAATGAAATCCTTCCCTACCCTCAATGTCAGCAAATCACTATAGCAAATGAAACTCAGTCCTGCTGCTCTGAAATAGATTTCTATTAAAGTGAATCAGACAGAATGGAAACCGCATTCAGTCTCCAGTGCCACTACTTAAATGGGCCTCCAAGCACCAGGTTATTGTTTTCTGTTGCTAATGTTGATTGATTCACTTTTGGAAGTAGACGTTTGTAGTAACCTATCAGATCTACTTTAGGAAAATAATATGTACCTTGCTGTGTTAATAGTGCCTTATTAGGTCGCGGCAAGAATGAAGTGAAATATTGCAACACATTTAATATAATAAGCATCCAAAATGTTGTTCTTGTCATTCGGAGTATTAAAATAAGTTTGAGAATGCCACATTTCAAAAAAGTGTATCAATAAAAACATATATTTGACAAATTGAATTGTTTTTCTGTGTTAAAGAACATCCTTGACAGACTTCAAATATGTACATATGATTCTATTCACAGAATGACCTGGACCCGTCTGGATTTTACATACCCATCCCAGACTTATTTAAAAGCAGACTTCGTGTATCAGTGATGGGAAAGCTAAAAATGATGACTCAAGAAATCAATCACAATATACTTTGTATGACAACTGGAGGACTAAATCCAGAATATTGCCTTATTTGGAGTTCTTTTGTTGGGATGCAACAGAGGGGAATTCAGGGACCCCCAAACTTGTGCACTCTGAAGGAATCTGGCTATCTGTGTGTATAAAGGCAAAGCAGACTCTAGGTGTGAAAGAACTTTAATAGAATCAGTGTACATAGACAGAGAGGGAAGGATATTCCAAATAAAACACCCCAAATTATCTATCCCCTGGTGTACAAATGCCCAGACAAACAAGGTTGGCCCAACTCAGGGTCACTGAGGCCTGAAATCTTGCCACAAGTCTAAGGCACCTTCTGGCAGGAAATCCTAGGAAAGGGGTGCTGCAACAGGCCCCAGAAAGCTGGGACAAAAGGAAATACCACATCGGAATAACAGCTGCCATTGTCAGCCTCGCCAAGTGTCTCTCACCCACGTGGCACGTTCAAGTGTCTCTACTTGTCTCTCCTCCTCAAGTCCTTCCATGTTTCCTTCCCAGCAGCACCAGGGCGCGAGTCTGGTTGCAGGAACCAGAGCTCACTCTTCTTCCATAGTGCTCCGTGTTACATAGCTTCACCTGGCCGCTCTGTTCTGCCCATCATTAGTGGGGTGGGTATCGTGGCACCTCCCCCCTTTATGGAGATGTCTCTGTAACACGTTTTCCTGAAGGGAAACAATATACCGTCTCAAAATATGCCTCTTTATCATAAGGATTATCCTGAACTGTATTATTTTCCTTAGGCCCAATCATTATTTTTTGGGGGGGAATTCTTTAAATTTTTTTTTTCTTAAATTGTTTATTTTTGTACAATAGTTAATTTTTCCACTCAGGTGTAGTCCCCATAAATCTCCCACTACCACATCGCCCATGAACCATTACCATAGTCCCTTGTGCTTTTCCCTCCCCTATTTTGACCCATCTTCTTCCCCCTGTCCTGCTGTATGCCTCAGATACATAGTTTGTCTGCAAGTTTTGTTTCTCTCTCTCTCTTTTTTTGCTTTTTGGCCCTTTATTCGGATTCCCTGTATTCCTCCTATAAGTGAAACCATCCAATATTTTTCTTTCTCTGACTTGTTTCACTGAGCATAATCCCTTCTAGCTCCATCCATGTTGCTGCGAATGGCATGAGTTTATCTTTTTTGATTGCTAAGTAGTATTCCATTGTGTATATAGACCACATCTTCTTAATCCAGTCATCTGTTTTTGGGCATTTAGGTTGTCTTCATATCTTAGCTATTGTAAATAGTGCTGCAATAAATATAGGCATGCAAGTATCCTTTTCAATTAATGTTTTTGTGTCCTTTGGGTAAATTCCTAGGAGTGGAATTGCTGGGTCATATGTTAATTCCATTTTTAGTAATTTGAGGATCCTCAACATAGCTTTCCATAGTGGTTGAACCAGTTTGCATTCCCACCAGCAGTATAAGAGGGTTCATTTTTCTCAACATCCTCACCAGCATTTGTAGTTGCCAATTTTTTTAATGTGGGCCAGTCTCAACAATGTGAGGTGGTATCTCACTGTGGTTTTGATTTGCATTTCCCTGATGTTCAGCATTTTTTCGAATACCTGTTGGCCATTTGCATTTCCTCTTTGGAGAAGTGTCTTTTTATTGAACTATATTATTTTTAAGAAAGAGCAAACAGGAGAATCTCTGAAAAGGGAGAAGTTATCCTTCGTAGAAGGGACACCTACATTTGTAAGGGTATCTCCCTCTCTGTACAGGAAAGAAAAGGATGACTAAAACTCTAGAAACTTTTATCAGTGGAGAAGACAGTGATTTAAATCTACATAACAACCTTAACCTTGTTTACTGTGTTTTGTCTGACAGTATCTCATAACTGCAGCCTCTGCCCGCCCATGTTTCCTCTTTAACTAGAGTTGGTGTTTAAGGCGATGGCTTGGAGTTCAGGTAATTACTCAGTTTCCCTGGGGCTTTCCCATGTATACAGGAGGTGTACATGCTATTAAACTTCTATTTTTCTCCTGTTCATCTGTCGTTTGCCACAGGAGTGTCTCTGCCAAGAACCTCAAAGGGTAGAGGGAACATTTTTTGTTCCCTTTACTCCTTTTCCTCTATATATTAAATTCCTCAAGTTTCTTTTCTTTTTTAAAAAGATTTACTTTATTTATGCATACAAGAACTGGGGTGTAGGCTACAAGTGTAGAGGGTGAGAGGATTTACCAGAGACAGAGTGGGGAGCAGAACAGGCAGATCTTCTGAAATACACTGCTGAGGGGAGCAGCGGGCGAGACAGGAGAGGTCTGCTGCGTGCCGTGGGTCAGATCCCTGGCCTGGCTGGGTATCAAACTCCTGCCGTGCTGCAGTGCCTGGCTATAGCTTGACAGTGCTGAGACTTTAACCCCTGCGCCATCAGGGAGGCCCTCCTCAAGTTTCCTTTCAAAGAAACCTGATGAAGACATCCCGAGGGACATGGCGCTCCCTTGTAAGGCAAGTTAATAAATTCACTTTTGTTTCTTAACAATTTAATACTGTCCTTTAACTTCCTTTAACTCTGAAAGAAGAACATGTCTGTCTGTATCTTAGCTTAAAAGAAATGAACATACTGGGAAATCTATCATAGACTATAAAAACCTGCCTGCCTAATAAGGTGCTCAAAAGGAAGATGATATTAAATCTTTATGAGCTGTAAAATCACCATATTTGTGTCTAAAAGGATGGAACAGATTTCAAGTATTTTATAAATGAAAAGAACGGTGCCATTTCTAAGTGTGCAAATTATACCAACAATTTCTTTTCATTTTTTAAGTTAAATACATATTTTGTGTGTTGTTAAGGCTTTGCTTGCTTGTCTGTCCTTCCTCTATATCATCAATCTATTTGCACGCATTGGAGCACCCTAAGGAGAATTTGTGTAAATGATATTTTGGACTTCTATTTCCTCTTATTATAGTTTTCCTGGGTGAATCACATTGGAAAATACATCAAGAGATTTTGAAACAGGAAATAAGCCATGAAATATGCAACTTGAAGGGTAAAGGAGAATAAGGGCACAAAATGGAATAGAAACGGACACAAGGGACCACAGAGATGGATCAGGGGTGAATTGGTGGTGGGCTACCCAAGGGGAATACGAAATGTAAAAGATATAAAAAACAATTAAAAAATAAAATAAGCAAACTTAAAAAAAATAGAAACAAATGTGGAAAGAAGAGACATTGCCATCCATTTTGCTCTCTTTGTTCTGGTTAGTGGAAAAGCTTTTCTGTAAGAACTGAATCTAGGCACAGAAGGCTTCCTCCAGAGCTGCATTGGTAGCCTTCTAAGGGCCAGAAAATACATTAAAAATATAATTCTGGGGAAGTGACTGAACTTCCATTCAGAATTCTACCTATCTATGTATTGTGGAAAGTGACATCACCCGAGCCATATTAAAATAGAACCGGAGGAATTCACCTCAGAAATAACTGCTTTACAGTCTTCTGGATCTGACTGAATCTGACTTGTGGACTGGGCCAAAGCAGCAGCATTCCAAGAAGTCAGCAAGAGCGAGAAGGTCCTGTTTGAAAGAACTAACAAAGCAAACCTTTGCCCCCTTGACTATCTTTCCCCAGGTGACGCCCTCATTTGACGTTACTTCATCCTCCATTACCCCCCCTTCTTTATCCCTCTTTAAGAACCCCTGACATGGGCCACTCCTCAGGACATAGTTTAGGTTTCTGCCTAAATCTGTGTAGCCCAAAATGTAATTCTATGCTATTTCCAAATAAATACATTCTAACTTATGGGCGAATCTCTTCTTGAAGGTTAACACTACCACCTGTCAAATGGGTCACTTTTAACGTCTTTCTCCCTCCTCCATCCCTTTCATTTTCTCTCTTTCTCTCCTCCTCCTCCATATACCATGCTTTACCACCCTTCAGCCTATATCTTCTTTCCCAGCCCTCTCTTTTTAAATTGCTTGTTGTAATACTGACTCGGAGAGCATAAAGACTTTCAACATATGCCTTTTAGCTAATGCCCGTAAGTCTAGAGAGAAATGGATTAGCTATTTTTCCATTTGTCAGGAAGCAGTGGGGCAAATTTCACCAAATACTTAGCAGTTAGAATATGACAGTCAGAAATCCCATGCTCGCTGTTAGTAGAGATGATGGTTGTACTGTGCTGGGGCTTGATGACTGTCTTTCCCTGGCAGATAGAGTCAGATATTTCCTTGTGTGGGTGAAGTAGCTCAGGTTTGTGCATGGGTAACTCTAAAGGATTTGGACTCCTGTTGTCTTTGAACATCATGGCAGTAATTTCCTCTTTGCACAGCCTTCTCCGTGAAGTTTTATGAATCTCAGGACTTTAGGTGCCAAAAAGTTGAAGGTTTCCTGAAAGATCGAGGGAAAAGATTCTCAAATGTCTACCTTGCTTTCTGGCCATGGAGGTGTTACAGAACATGCTGGTGAAGAAAAGAATGAGCCAGTAAGTTCTGCTTAACAAGATAATGACAAAGAGTGCCTTGCTTTTGTGATTACAACCAAAGTCACTTGGGTATACCATAATCTTTTAGAAAGTCAATAGTTAAAAATATATATGGATTCTTAGCAGGACCCTTAAAGAATGGCCCAGAATTTTCCAGTTGATCAAAGATGATGTTCTAAGAAGAATAAGCTTGTCCAGACAGTAAATAATCACTGGAGATGTTAAAATTTTGTAAAAATGTTGGTACTTTCATTTGTAAAAAAAATGGAAGAGTAATCAAAGTTAGCATATGTGCAAACAAAAACCCCAAAATGATTCTCCTGCTATCCAAATTAATTTGTTTACCACTAAAATTAATTTAATACAAGCAGTGCAAGAGGCAAAATTGCATCTTCTAAAATGGAATGTTTATTAAAAATTCTTGATTCTGAACACATAATGAAAAGAAAATGACCTAAGAGTTTTGAAGTGAGATAAGGCTGTTCAAAGCTTTTTGGGCCAATTATTAGGAACATGGCTCTGGGAAATTTAACCTTTTTAAATCTCTGTTTTCTTCCCTGTAAAATGGAGCTAATGTCTGCCGTGGCATTTGGTGGGTGCTTAATAAAAGCTACATCCTATTCCTTTACTTTCCATGAGCATTTGATTATTCTATGTTGAAAGAATTAGCAGCCTTATTTGTTAGTTGGTGGTACACAGCAAACACTAAAGGCGTCTCACTTTGGAGAAATCATCTGCCATTCCCTATTTATCTGGAATGTTCGGTTTGTATTTTCAATGGGAAACAAAGGGATATACTGGATGGCTTCTCAGGGCTTTTGGGCAGTGTGGTGACTTGGTTACTGCAAGCAATTCAAGCATCTATTCCTAATCTTATGTCTTGCCAGAGCAACGCGACTCCTCTCTCTTCTACTTTGTGTTTCTGCTTTGGCCTCTGTCTCATGGTATGTCTCTGCTTGAACTGAACCATTTCCTGGTTAATATGTTCAATGTGTTTGCTGCTGTGCATGCCCAGGAGCTTATTGAAGTGCCAGTTTGGATTACAGTAAGTTTCAGTGATATATACAGTGCACATAAAGTAGGAACTTTCACTTTAATAGTTGTTACTGCCCGTATTCCTCCCAGTATTCCCCAGGTAACTAAATTTCAGAAAAGCACACGGGATTTATTTAGTCATGTTAAAGAGTATCTGAATTCTGGCTTTGGTCTGTGGTATTTTGGCAACTCTGAGAGCTGGATTCAGTTATCCTCCCTGGGTCTTGGGTTGTAGGTTCCACACATGTAGAATGGGAATGTTTGGCCACTCCCTGATTTGAATAACAAAGAATTACCAAATATACTGCAAATGAAAATCACTAATTATAGAAAACAAAATGAGGGATTTTAACTCTAATTTGAGTCTTCATTAATCAGTTTATAGAACTTGAATTGAGCACCTTAAGATTACAAAACAGTTACCTACGCTGTTGCATATTTTAGAAGTTGTACAAAATTTGCATGATGTGCAAACAATTTTTTGCAACACATGTATTTTGACCAAAACTAATTGTGAATCATAGAAAAAGATTTTGACCAAATAGAGATTGGTGAAGTTAGCATTCCTTGAGAATGGACACCCATGCTTAATGAAATTATTTCATTAAATAAGGAGGGGTCGTGTCACCAGGCATTGGGGAAACTGAGAGTTTGTTTTCAGATGTATTTATTTTTCTGATCATTCTCATTAGAATGTGGAGTCATAGACACTGGAATTATGTCCACGTTTCTTTGTGAAAGTGCTCTCTCAAAGGGAGAAAGGTGCATTAAAGATGTGATTCTGAGAAAGTCATTGGTTCTGCCTTTGTTCAAACAGGACTCTCATGGAGAAGGGTAGAATCTGAAGTATTGAATCTAAGCAAGAACTGCTTCCTCTGTGGAATGTGGGGATTCTGCCTTCATTTGGGGAGGGCTCTAGAGAATGTTAGGCAGGAATGAGGAGACTAAAGTTTATTGAGCCCTAGTCTACTCAAGTCTCTGCAATCCTTATTTACAATGTCACATTGTTTAATTATTCTGACAACTAGCATACTCTCTCCCTGTAGGCAAGCAACACATGAAACCAACTTACAATCAGAGGGTTCTTTGGAATCAGAACAAAAATAGTTGATTGTAATAATATGAAAGTTTCACATTGGTGACAAGTTGTTAAATATATGACGGCTTGCAGAGCAGAGAGGCTGTGTCCTTAGGTGTGGTTTATTGCATTCCTGGGAGGATCTTGGGTAGGTAAAACACTTGCCTTTCAGGCTTTCTTGTGTGTGTGTGCGTGTGTGTGTTTCTGTGCCCCCAATCTGATAGACATTGGCCTCGAAGAGATTGTTTCTTTTAGATGATTGTATTAATTGGTTTTATTGTGAAATAAACAACTTGAAAATTTCGGTGGGTATAACATCAAACATTTATTTTCAAGCTTCTAGCCCAGTAGATCAAGCATGATTCTGCTGAAATAGGCTGAACTTGACTGGGCCAGGTTAGGCACTAGGCTTCTTGCTGGATTCAGGGCTGTTCCTCCGGTCTTTGGGGGCATTGCTGCCTGGAGTGTGCACTCCGATTAACAGATCATAGGAACACAAGAAGGCAAGCAGACACATGTAATATTCCTTAAGGCCACATCTTGAAACTTAACATTGTCACTTTCCCCATATTCTGTCAACTTGAGTACAGGCCCCAAGCCAAGCATCAACAGAGTGAAGGACTATCCTCTTCTCAAAGGGAGCGTTAAACTGAAAAGGGCAGGGATAAAAACGCTCTAAGAAAAGAGAGAGCAGGAGTGAAGAATTGGGAGCAGCGATCTGATCCACCGTGGTGACGCTGAGGATGTGTACTCTCATCCATTATGTGTCGATTTTACAGTTGAATTCTCAGAGGACGAGTTCCTTTGAATCGCGGGGGTTGCGATGGAGCATGGCATCTCATTTTTGCCTTCTGTTCTTACCTGCAGGGAGGGAGCTAGATAAAATCTTCTGGTTTACCTTTGAACATGTCCTTGACAAGCCAAACTGACTTGTACCCCTGCCATAGGTGTACTAATGATGTAAAGAATTGTGTAAGAGGTCAGAAACCTGGGCGATGCCTTCCTTGGCCTGAAGTCAAGGTAGATGACAAATTCTATTAAATCAGAACCTTTTCCCTTCCTGGTAAATCAGCATCATCTAGCTTGCTAAAGGCAATTTATGAACCATTCCAAGTCATTGGTGAATTTTGGGCACCTGTGTTTCTGCTATTGGTTGCTCTTAAAAATTAAATTGCTCACATAGCTCACCAATATAAAGATGATGATGTCTGTTTTCATAATGAAAAATCATGAAATATATCACAGATACAAGAGTGTATAAGATATATGTACAGATCAAAGCTCATCATAAAACTGTATTCTAAGTTCTGATTATAACACAATTTATTGATTCTGGTGATGAGCGTTTGAATTTTTCCAGTTTAAGACAATTATGAAGAATGCTTCTGTGAACATTTTTGCATGTATTTCCTGGGGCATTTGTGTTTCCCTTGGGAGTTTCTCTAGGAAACAAACTAGGAATAGACTTTCCAAGTCAAAGGAGATGAATAATGAATCATATCTATTTCTCTGTAGCAGGCCATCTCAAACATCGTGACTGAGAACAACCACATTTTATTTGTGTATAAATTCGGTCAGTCAGCAATTTCGGCTGGAGTGAGCCAGCCAGTTCTAGCTAGTCTCTCCTGGGCTCATTCATGAGGCTAAGCCATCAGGCAGCTCTAGAAAGAGATGCCCTAAGATGACCTCCTTCCGCGCTGGTTCAGCCTGTTGACTGTGTTCTCCATATGGTCGCTCCTCCTTAAGAAGTAGCCCGATTTCTCTCCTTAGGTGCAGTCTAATATCTTTTTTAGATTCTAATAAAATATCAACCTACTCTTATTGCTGTGAAATAATGTTTTTTTAAGTACAAAATGATTTTAAGTCACTGCCTCCCTCTATCTGTTTTCATGTGTTGGAAAGACAGTTCATGAGATCTGGCTTGTGACTAAGACTTTTCTAGTGGACTTGCTGAGGGGAGACCTTTGGGACCAGAGTGTCTCTTTCCTCTAAGAGAATGACAAGGCAGCAGAACGTGATTAGCAGATTCGATTGTTTTCCTTTATCTAATAATTAAGACAAATGAGATTGATGTCCCCATTAAAAACTCAGTGGAATATTTGACTAAAGTGGAAAGAACGTCCTCATTTAGTGTTTGTTATTTTTAAATGCTGGTATTATATTGATGCCAAGTTGTCTACATACCGAAAAGACTCAAGGTTTAGAATAGGGGTGCAGTTTCAATTTTCTTAGTAACTGGGCAATTCTGGCCACTTCGAAATCTAAATTTATGTCAGCAGAAGCAATATGAACTTCTTGTATTTGAATATTTCCTAGGAAAGGAAGAAGGAAGAATTGAAGGAAGGTGGTCAAAACGTGGAAAGTTCCAGCTATAGGATAAACAAGTACTTGGAACTTAGACTTAATGTATGTGATAACTAGAGCTAATGCTGTTGGTAAGAGAGTAAATCCTAAGAGTTCTCATCACAGGGAGAAAATATTTTTCTTTTCCTCTTTCTTTTCTCTTTACTGTATCTATATAAGAAGGTGAATGTTGGCTGAACCCGGTAATCCCCTTCACAATCCATGTAAATCACACCACCATGCTTTCCACTATAAACTTAGGCTGTAACAATTATTTCTAAACAAAACTGGGGGGAAATAAAAATACTAATTGTACATAAACACACACACACAAAATAATAACTTTCCTTCCTGCTGGCCCCAGGACCATTCTTTGAGTCACTAAGTTAGTTTCAAGGGAGTTTAATAATACCTCCTGGAATGGCTGTGAGGATTTTAAAAAGTTGCTTTCTGTGAAGCGAATTCCAAAGTGACAAATAAGAAAATGTTAATTAATGTTCTTTTTCTCTCTCCCCTGTCTTTCCCCTTCCTCCAATAATACCAAAAAGGTGCTCCATGGGATACAGTGGAAGAATAGGACAAGAATTCTATCTTTCTGTATCTTTTCATTAAGAGAAAATGAACTCGTATGCAACAGTTAGGAAAAATAGTGAGTTCATTGAAAATTAAAGACTAAACTACTTGCTGTGGTCTGACTGTGTTCCCCAAAATTCATATGTTCAGACCTACCCCTCAGGTTATGATATTACAAGAAGGGGATTTAGGAAGGGGCTAAATGGGACTTAAGGACAGAACTCTCATGAATGGGATCAATGCCCTTAAAATGAGACTCCAGAAAGTTCCCTTGACACCTTCCACCGTGAGGATACAACCAGAAGTCTAAGACTAGGAAGAGAGCCTTCACCCAACCATGTTGGCACCCTGATCTTGGACTTCCAATTTCCAGAATTATGGGAATTAATTTCCATTGCACATGAGCTACCCATCAGTGAATTTTGTTATTGCAGCCTGAGTGGACTAAAGTATTTATTTGTCAGCACATGAGGATTCCAGAGGAAGGAGAGATCACTGGGGCTGTTACTGAAGGTCTCACTGAATAGGTGAAATTTAATTAGTTCTGGAGCAACAAGTTCTGTATTACCTGAAGGCTGGCAACAGATTATGAAGAAGTGGAAGGACTTAGGCTTTAGATAGTATTGGGAAGGAAAAATATTTTATGGTTTGTTTTTTTAATTTTTATTTTATTTTTAAAATGTATATACTTTACATTATTGTGATATTTTATGGTTTTGAGCAGAGGAATACCATGAGAAAAGTACTTCCTGGGGAAGAGAAACCAGATGGAATGTGCAGGAAGTTTAGGTGTGAAAACTGGCATTTCCTCTTGGGAAAAGGCTGTCAGAGTAGTGTGCACACCCTCCTGGCTCTCAGTGGGAGCAGCTGGAGTGGAGACTGGCCCAGCCTAATAGAAAGGCTTTTCCATGTTTGTATCTGCTCCTCCACTAGAGAGTGGGGCCTATTCCCTTAAATTCCACAGTACCTTATTGGGACTTTTACAGCCAGGTGCATGTGTAGTATAAATGTGGGCTGACTGTAATTAAAGGAGATTTGAAAAGTCTCTATTCAAAGGTGTCTCTGTGATAAAGAGAATGATGGCTCTGATAAATAGGGTTTCAAGGTTAGTGTTAATTTTAAGTATAAACGCAGAGATTTGGCCTGGCATCCAATTGGGATTAGAATGACTGTATTAATGAATGCAGTGTTGATATGATGTTCAGGCCTCCAAATGGAAATGTTCAGAGACTATAGCCCATGCAGAGGATCAGGATGGAGGCTGTGAATGTCATTGGAATTTGGAATTCATAGCTTAACGATGTTAAAAAATGACTTTAGGAGACAATTTAGGTGATACAAACTTGTTAAAACAATTCATCTGAGTGAATTTGAAGATCTAACTGGACTTATTAAATGGTTCATGAGCAGCCAGCAGCCCGTCTAGCAAGTAGAAAGGAGCGCCAAAGAGCTCTACAAAATGGAAGGGCTTTATAGACAAAAAGGGTGTGGAGAGCAAGGATTGTTTTAGGCAAGGTCACCTTCCCGTGGAAAATGGAAGGGTCTTCCAGGCTGATTTCCTCATTAGTGCTGGTGACGCAGTTCCAGTTTGCCCGGTTAAAAGTTGCATTTCTAGGAGCTGTTGAAACTGTAATTCGGTTAGGCATTACATCTTTCTTTGCTGGTGTGGGACCTAGCACAAGTGACTCCATTTGGGGCCTATTGTCTCTTTTTTAGCAATCACTTCATGAGGTGGCCAGTCTTGTTTCCAAGGGTCCAGAGAACTGGAAGATGGAGTAGGAAGCAGGAAACTTTCTTAGGGTAAAGAATAAGGAACAGTAAGCACAGAACAGAGAGTTGGCTTGGCACTGGGGTTTGGCAGACTGGATATACTGCATTTCTGGTCAACTGGAGCACTTTTAGGGATCTGGAAAGTATCTAGGTTTCAGTGTGCTGACATGGCATCGTGGACATGAGCAGCCTCATCTTGAGCTGGAAATTAGTTGGACCAAGACAGACTCTCAGTTGTAGTCTAACGTCTTAGCTAATATAGAGCTGCCTCTACACCCTTACTGCTCAAAGTGTGGTTTCCACACCAATTGTATTGACAGCGTGTTAGAATGGCCTGATAGAAAATGATTATCAGGCCCTCCTCCAGACCTACTGTATTAGAATTTTCATTTTAACAAGAGCCCTAGGGGATATCTGTGGATTTTAAAGATTAAGAAGCTCTGCCTGTGTCCCATTCCTGCTATGGTAAGAAAACCCACCGTTGACTTACTTCCAGTGAAGGAGAGCTTCTTAACTGGTAAAGTAACCCATCTCTTTGGGCGCTTCTGATTGTAATGGCTTAGATCTAGACCTACTATGACTCTCAACCTGGGATACATCTTGAAAACCCCTGGCCAACTTTTAAAAGAAGAGTGATACCTCCACTACATACTCACTAGAATAAACAAAACTAAAAAGAATATCTACAGCACCTTCATTTATAACCCTAAACTGGAAACAATTCGCACGTCCATCAGCAGAAGAATGGCTTCAGAAAATCGCTAAGGGAACAGCATGCTTTCACATTTAGGTAGCCACAGATTTAGGCAGAACTAAACCATGTCCTGAAGCGTCACCCAGATTTGGGGTTCTCGTAGAGGGGAAAAGAAGGGCGAGGTAATGGAGAATGAGGCAGTGGATGAGGTAATGGTCAGATAAAGACATCCCAAGGTGAAAATGGTCGGGTGGAGCGGTCCCAAAGTGAAAGTAGGTAAAAGTTATCTTTTTTTTAAAAATTTATTTATTTATACATACAAGCTGGGGTACAGGCCAGAGGCGCGGGGCGGCGGGAGGATTCACCAGAGACGGAGTGGGGAGCAGAACAGGCAGATCAGAAATACACTGCTGAGGGGAGCGGGCGAGGCAGGAGAGGTCTGCCGCACCATGTGGGATTCTCCCTGGCCGGGCGTCGAACTTGCGTCACCGCTGCCGACAGCTCCACAGTGCAGCGCTCAACCGCTGCGCCACCGGGGAGGCCCAGGTAAAAGTTATCTTAATGGTCCTTTCAAACAGGACCTTCTCATTGGTGTTGGCTTCTCGGGATGTTGGCAGTTTGGCCCAATCCAAAGTTGAGATCATTTAGAGAGGACAGTAAAGTGACTTCAACAGCTTTCTCAGACCCTGAGGGGTGGGCCATTTTGTGTGGATCCGGTGATGTCACTTCTCACTTTCCCGCTTTTGCTTGCGATCTTTGAGCGCGCCACTGGCCAACTGCTGGCACGCACCACTCATTGCTGCTGGTTGCTCGTTGGGCTGGTCTCCTCACGTGTTTGGTTTTTGGTTCCTCGTCATCAGGAAGGCTGATGCCTGGTATTTCTGTCCTAGGTCAGAGGGAGAGTGGCTTCCTTGGGAGTCTCCAGGTCACACTTGGGCAACAAGAGTGCCAGGGCAGAGAAAGACTTTACCATCCAGTTCCTTTTAAGGACCAGTGTCGGCTGCAGTGCCTTGAAGTTTCTCAGAAGCCTTAGTGATCATTTCAGAGCATCAAGTGACCATAACCCCAGGGGTGTTCTTATAACATTGAGTTATGCAGAGGTGACAAAGCTTCACAGTAACAAAATTCCTCTAATAGCTAACAAAATGCTATGACTAAGTTGGAGAAAAGACCTGAGCCAGGCATGAGAGCAGCCAGCCAAAGAGATCTGAGAGCCCTGGGGTAGCAAAGAACACTGGGTCTAACTATTCGTGCAAATGGTTTACAATGGGTGGCTGCACAGGAAGCTTAGAATGGTTTGCTTGTTTTGCTGCCTTTATCCAAGCAGTACATGTCTCTCTTCTGAGGCGGTTTCCAACTGTTAGCTGATCCCATAGCAAGGGCCCCTGGAAGAGTTATTATAAAGGTTTTGGAAGGTTTTATGACTAACTGTCCTATCATTTCGAAGTAACATTGTAAATATTGGCTTCTGTCAACCTTTAACTGCACACTCCTGCATCATGTGTCAACGCTAAGTATCATTTTCCCTATAGCTGTTCGGAAATTGACACAGAAATTTTGTCCTGGTCCTGTTCTGTGGTGAAAAACTCTCAAATCAAACCAGGAACTAGACAATTTCACGGGGAAAAATATGCATGTTAGGGAACTCTTAGCTAATCCAGAGTTCCTTGAATTAGATATAGGTGAAGAACCCTGAAAACCTCAAGTGGATTTTTCTACCAAGTCCTTTGACCTAACCATAAGGAAAATCTCTATAGATGCTTCTAGAGAGAAACCTTTTGTGTTCAAACTTCACTTCTCTCTCTCTTTTTAAAGATTTATTTATATATGCATAGAAGAACTGGAGTGTAGGCCAGAGGTGCAGGGGGTTGAGAGGATTCACCAGAGACAGAGTGGGGAGCAGAACAGGTGGATCTACTGAAGTACACTGCTGAGGGGAGCAGCGGGCAAGAATGGAGAGGTCTGCTGTGCCATGTGGGAAGCTCCCTGGCCGGGGATCAAACTTGTGCTGCGGTGGCTGCGGAAAGCTTCACAGTGCTGAGACTTTAACCCCTGTGCCACCAGGGAGGCCCTCAAAATTCATTGCTCTCTGTGCATTGAGAAATTGATTTGGGTCCTTTACTAGGAAGAAGGATACATTTCGTGTATTATTAATTAGTGTTTTAAACTCAGTGTTCAGTGTCAGAGGAACATGTATCTGCTCTTCAGCCTCCTCTCCTGAAGGTGTCATGGCAAATGCCGCAGAGCCATTTGGACAGCCTGCACCCTATCAGATGTCCTTGCCTGAGCCGCATCACTCTCGCGAGGACAGTGAGCACAGCAGGCGCTTCAGAGTAATGAGCTCTGCTTGGTGTCCAGGAAGTTGATCTCCAGCACGCCTGTTGTATTAGCAAGCTGGTGTGTCCACAGATAGAACAGAACAGCAATAAGTGAACCTTAAAGAAATTTGCCTGCTTGACAGTGACAAATTAAGGTATTGCTACCTCTGGCAGAATGATGGGCCTTGAAGCAATAAGAACTTGAAAGTGTTGGGTTTCAGAAATTTGTAAAGTAGAGCTCTGTTTTCTGTCAGGAGCTCTGTTTTCTGTCAGGAGCCCTGTTTCCACACAGGGCAGAGACATTTTGGTCAATAAGATCCCAGATTTCCCTCTGTACTTTTGCTCCCTGCCCCGGGCATGTCCAGTCAATACCAGCTGCCTCTCCCCAGCCCCTGCAGCCGTAAGAAGTGGTTGGGAAATTTGCTTTATGTTCTATTGCTTATCTGCATCACAATGCTAGCCTTTATGTAAAGAATGATATGCTCAAGATGTAAAAATGTTCAGAGGGTCTAACTATGGATGTTTTAGATATTTTATATTTGATAAGAAAATTAAAAAGGCAAATCTTTCTGCTCACAGCTATAACTCTAAGATTTTTTAATTTTGTTTTCATCATTTTTTTCAAATGTGAAAAGGGAATTTCAGGATATTTGGTGCCTAATGAAGTCTAATATTAGTGTGATGGTGTTGGAGCATGAGGGAGCATTTTTCCTTACCCCTCTGAGGTTCTTTTTGGGTTGGACAAGCAAAATAAATAAATTAATTAAAATAACATCAAGCAGATTACTAGGAGATAAAGAACAAATTTAATCACATCATATGGAGAGTTTACATGGCTCTAAATGGTATCGACCTAGAACTTTTACTCCTGTGTTAATGGATGGGATAGAGGGGCCTGGGGCGTCAAGGAGAGAGAAGGGGAACTCACATGACCAGGAAATGGTGACTCACATTGTTAATGTGTGCAGACTAAGGGGTACCCCAAGAACCCCAACCTTGCAAGCTCTAATGGGGTCTGCTGTTCACCACATAAAGACAAAGCATACTCTTAAAGTGAAGGAGCTTAGTAGGATTAGTGTGGTTAGAGAGAGAAGAAAGGATAATAGTTTCCCCATGAAACACCCAAAGTCACCCATCCCCTCGTGAGTAAATGCCCAGCCAAACAGGGTTGACCCAAAGCAGGGCTGCTAAGGCCTGAAAACTTGCCAAAAGTCTAAGGCACCTTCTGGCAGGGAACCATAAGAACGTGGCAGAAGGGACCAGGCAAGCGTGGGATGAAAGGAGAAAAATTAAAGTGCAGATCGAGAAAAAGGCGGCCATTGTCAGCCGTCCCGCGGGCTTCTCCCCCATGCGTCTCTTGCATGTTTCTACATGTCTCAACTCTTTGTGTCTCCTTCCATGTCCCCCAAATCCCCGGTGCAAATCTCAAGCTGAGAAGCAAGCACACTTTTTCTTCGCATGTCTCCCTGTTCTGTGCCTCCTGCTATGTGTTCTCTAAGTGTCATCTCCAAGTCTTCTCCAAGTGTTCTATAGATTCCTCTCACTGCTCAGCTCCACCCTTCATTAGGCGGGGCAGGATGGAGATTACACTCTGTAACACTAGGATGAATGAGCAATTGGGGGGGGCTGTTTATCTGCTCTTGATCCTTACTCTGAGTTGTTTCCAAAGAACACTGCTCCTATATATCTGGAGTAGATGTGGCTTGGCAATTTGCTTTTGTATGCACATCACTCTTAGCCTCAATTTCACTCTGTGTTAAAACAAAATTCATGTCACTTTGTCTCTCGACTCTGTTCTTTTTTTTAATATATATTTTTATTGTTATTTATGTCTTTTACATTTTGTATTTCCCTTGGGTAACCCACCAATTCACCCGTGATCCATCTCCATGGTCCCTTGTGTTCTTTTCTATTCTGTTTTGTGCCCTTATCCTCCCCTCCCCCCGCAACCCCCCGCCCCCCGCTGAGTGTCTCTCTCCTATTTGGTTTCCTTATAGTCCTGTTATAAGTGAAACCATTTGATTTTTTTCTCTTTCTTTCTGGCTTATTTCACTGAGTATGATCCCCTGTAATTCCATCCATGTCGCTGCAAATTGCATGTGTTTATCTTCTTTGAATGCTGAATAGTATTCCATTGTGTATATGTACCACATCTTCTTGATCCAATCTTCTTTTTTTGGACATCTGGGTTGCTTCCATACCTTTGCTATTGTGAACAGTGCCGCAATGAACATATGAGTGCATGTATCCTTTCGGATTAGTGTTTGTGGACTCTGTTCTTGATGAATCAATTGGTCCCTGTGATCGTGTGAGTTATAATGAGAAATAGATATTCGATCTTTCTCTCTGTTCCTGCAGCAATGGGAGACGTTTTGTTATGCTATTTGGTCTTTTTCCTCAAAAGGCTCCAGTTCCTGAAATAGCTCCACAATGATAAAGATGGAAAGAGTGTTTTGTTATTCAAAACAAATCCCTTACAACCACATCTGAGTTTTTGTTAAAGAAGTAACTTTTGGAAAGCCCCTAAGGAGAAAGTATTGCTGAGGAGAACCACATTGTGATTACAGGAGTTGGAAGTTTCAGATCTGTCTCCTAACTTCCAGGGAGGGAGGGGTGGAGGAGGGCTGAAGGGACTGAGGAGGGAGAGACTGGGCTAAAAGTTGAATCAATCTTTAGTGGTCAGTGATTTAATCAATCAAGTC
Organism: Scalopus aquaticus; assembly: GCA_004024925.1. Lineage (NCBI taxonomy): Eukaryota > Metazoa > Chordata > Mammalia > Eulipotyphla > Talpidae > Scalopus > Scalopus aquaticus. Next base: position 19,683 of record PVIJ01015423.1, read on the forward strand.
TGTATAATGAAACCTCCATAAAACCCCAAAAAGACAGGGTTCAGAGAGCTTCCAGTTTGGCAAGCAGGAAGGCATTAATATGCCAGGAAAGGTGGTGTACCCCAAACTCCATGAGAACAACAACAAAAAAAACATGTGCTGGGGATTTTTCCAAACCTCCATCTATGTGTCTTTTCATCTCGCTGTTCATTCATATCCTTTGTAATGAACCAGTGAGTAGATTATTTTCCTGACTCCTATGAGTGGCTGTAGCAAATTAATCAAACCCAAGGAGGGCATCATGGTTACCTCCGATTTATAATCATTGTTCAGAACCTTAGATAATAATAGCCTGGGTTTATATTGGCATCTGAAGTGGGGTGTGGCGGTGAGCAGTCTTCTGGGACTGAGCCCTTAAACGCTGGGATTTGATGCTTTCTTCAGGTAGCTATTGTCAGAATTAAGTTAAATTATAAATACTTGACTGGTGTGGAAGAATTGCTTGATGTGTAGAAAAGACCCATATGGCGTTAGAAGTGAAGTAGTGTTTCAGCAGGTTATCTGTTACTGACCTAACTGGGTTATATTGCTTGGCACAGAAAGTCAGATTTTGAGCCATGAGATTGTTTCCACAAAGGAAGGGTTTTTTTTTAGTGAGTGGTGCTATATGGAGAGGTCAGCAGAGTCGGCGCTCCGAAAAGCTGCCTCTCAGAGAGGCAAGTGAAGGAAGATTGTACAGGAAAGAGGAATGTGGGAATATGCAGGAGAGAATCTCTTCATTCTCAGGTCTGGGAGTTGCCAGGCATTCTGGGATAGGCAGTCACAAAACAGTTGATATGTTTCTAGAATAGTGCACCGGGCAATCTAGGGGTAGTCCATCACAAGACTATTGATGATTTCTCTGGAGTAGTTCCTTTCTTCTGTGTCATCAATTAAAACGACCCTTGAGTGTTCATCACACACTGATATCAGTATCTTCAGAAGGAGCAGAAATATCTTTTGAAGGATCAGGCAACTGATTATCACGGCCCTGGGCAATGTAGTCCAGTGGCGTCTGAGGTAGGAGTCATATTCCTGACTTGGGCCTAACCACATCTCAAGGGTGGAGGAGACCCCCAGGAATGTTTTCCTCTGAAAGGCCTTTAATCGGTACCCTAAAGTTTTCAGTTTTATCACTTAGAATACCATCTGCCTTGATGGTACTCTTATCTTTATCTTTCTTATCTTTACTCCATGATAATTGGAGTTTGAAGTCACTTCCATAAAAACTTTTTCTCCCTTCTCTCATTCTCAAAGAGCTATTGAAAGTTCATGTTTAATGTAAGGTCCTGTATTCGTGAGTTTCCAAGGGAGTCATACAACCAAAGGAACCATCCTTGTGTTCATCAGTAAGCAATACTTTACCTGTGTCTAAGGTCAGCAGTCCTAACCTTGTATTCTCTTCCATGTGATTGTTCTATAGTCAAGGTCAACGTATTAAATACCTGTCAATGTTAATATTCCTCATTTAAAAACTGTAAATCTCTAGAGGAAATGGGCCATGTATGTGGCCATTGTGTCGCTCTGTGTGTGTCTGAATCATCACTTCAGGAAGCAGAGCACAGTTGGGAGTAGACTGAGTTTTTGACACTCAGTTCTATCTTAACCTGGTTAGATTATCGGCCTGATTTATTTTTATTTTAATAGAAACGAGTTGGAGTAAAACTAGGATGGGAACATTGGGGAATTGCTCTTGAGAAACAAAGATATTTTTTCCAGAAACCATAAAACCTTATTAATCCAGGAGTTGAAGCATCCTCTTTCTGGCCTTTCACACCAGCTCTAGCTACTTTACTGCGCTCCTGCACTCTGTGTTTGGTGCTTTAGCACAAGCCACCTCACTTGGTTCTGTTGTTGCATTGAAGTATCTGATTTTCTCAAGCTGATACCAAAAGTGCTGAAGAGGGGAACTCTTAATAGTCTCTTTGCCCCCTTCTTGTCAGGTCCTATAAGACATCCTTATGCATGAATTGAATTAAGGAGATGGAGAGGAGGAATAAGAAAAGAAGTGTATGGAAGTATCAAAGAGGCATCTTCCTGCCCCCATTCTGTTTCTTCCTTTAGATACCAGAGCATTCTTTTCTCCTGTCCTCCCTTTTGAAATCTCACACAACCCACTTCTCTCTCTCCAGGGACCTCTCTTCCAAATCTTCTATCACTTGTTCTAATTTTTCAATCCCACGCAGGCTAGGACTAGCATCCAGGATGAAGTTCTGACAGAGATGATTTTTTTGTACATAGTCTTTCCTTGAGAGCCAATTTCCTGAAAAGAAATAAGGAGTTTCATTAATCAGTACTGGCTTTAGACCTGCTAACAGGGGCTTGGGAACTAGGCCCCCCAATTCAGAGGGCCCCACCCTGGCCTTCCTTCTGCTCTGCCCTGTTTCATGGGAGAGCAGCCTGTAGGCCCAAGGGGACTTGGCTCTTCAGAACCCGCAGCCCACTGTGTATCGCTCTGCCCCCAGCCCCAGAGTTCCTGCTGAAAGAGCCCCACACCTGTATTGAGGGCCTGCAAGGTCGTCTTCCCCTGAGGGCAGGTAATGACAGCAGTGTGTACACATAGGCCCAGAGAGCAGCCGGAGGATGACTGGGGATTGGGGTACAGGCAGGATGTCCACACACGGTGTGGAGAGAAGTTAGGGGAAGAAGAGAGCAGGCCACAGGCCTTCCCGTATGCTCTTGTGCTCAGTTCAGGGCTCCTAGAATTCTAAATTCACACCCGGGCTTCCAGATTAGTAGAAACACATACGGTCAGAGCCCCCTGTACACTCTTGGCCGAGTCCTGCAAATGTAAGGGGAGGATCTGTGAACAATCATTCAAAAATTATGGTTTTCTTGTGGAATGGCGGTCACGAACACTGTCCCTCGAAGTTGATGGGAAGACACCGTCCGCCAGGCTTTTCTTCAGGGTGCTGTTGTGGCACCCCATGTCTGTATTTAGACAAATCACCTTTTTACTTCATCTGGGATAGCTGATGCAAACAACCAACACTTGTATGACTTCTCTTGGTAACCCGATCACTTATGAACAGTGATTGAGAAAAACAAATGATATTTTTCCATTCAGCTACTTTAGAATTTTAGGTGGATTAAGCTCACTGGCAATTCTTGCATGTGCTAAAGAGCAAGCTTTTAGCAGTGTGTAGAAGGAACCTTAATTTAACCATGATATTTGAAAAGATGTAAGAAATGATAACTTAGACACACATAAGGAGAAAGCAAACAACAAAGCAGGAGGTGCCATTTACTAAAAATGACTTAGAGACGAAGCTGTCCACTCACCTTGAGTGGAAAATGCTGTGAAAAATCTCCCAGTTCTAATTTTAGGACCAGCTATACATAAGCAATTACGTTGCTGACCTTCCTGTTCCGGTAGTTGTCACTAAGTTAGTCTCACTCAGTTGAATTCTTCTTATTATTTTGTCCCTGTCCTCCTTTTGGGAGAGAAGAATTTTTCCCCCCTCCTTCCATCTCATCAATTTTTCCCCAGCACATTTTGTTCTAGGGAAATGTTTTACAGCATTATCATGGGGTTCTTTCGCTCTAAAGTGGAAAGCATTGGAGTTGATTCATCTTCTTTGTCTTGTCAAATATTTCACTCATCTTGACATTTGCAAAAGGCTTCAAAGGTGTGTCTTCTATTAGTAATATTAAATTGCAGTTTCTCTCATAATTTTCAACAGAGTTTGAATAGGATGCAGAAAATTACTAGAATATTAGATTTTGGCATTTATTAACTGAATGCTGCATTGGCAACAACCTTGACTTCTGTTCCGTTCAATGGAGAGAGAAAGGCACTCTTAGAATAATATCATTTTATTTCTTTAGAACAAACATGAATTGACAGCTATGGACAAGGAAATATAGACCTATATTAAACTACTCCTTAAAGTTACTACAAGGAATAAATGAACTAAGAACTATAGTGTGATAGCCAGCCTCTAAGATAATTTCTCAATGACCTAAACTTTTCATCTCCATCAGCTGAATGGGGCTGATCTGTGTATCAAACATGACCTAGTGTGATTTCCAAGGCCAGGTCATAAAAGACACATACACTTTTTCCTGGATCTCAGCTCGGGAGAAGCCAGCCACCGTATCATGAGCATACTCCAAACAATCAGGCATGTAATGAACAACTATGCAAGCACATCTTCCAGACCCTGCCAAGGATTCTGATGAGTGCAACCTAGACCAGCATCTTTTGTTTGAAAGATTTATTTATTTTTGCATACAGGCTGGGGTGCAGGCCAGAGGTGTGGGGCGGCGAGAGGGTTCACCAGAGACAGCGTGGGGAGCAGAACAGGCAGATGGACCAAAATACACTGCTGAGAGGAGCAGTGGGCGAGGCAGGAGAGGTCTGCTGCGCCATGTGGGAATCTCCCGGGCCGGGGATCGAACTCGTGCAGCATCCACTGACAGCTCCACAGTGCTGCGCTTAACTGGTTGCACCACCAGGGAGGCCATAGACCAACATCTTAATGAAAGTCCTCGAGCCCAAACCACCTTGCTAAGTCGTTCCCAGACTTATGACCCAGCATATAAAAGCTGGTCTCTGTTTAAGAGAGCTATTCTGTCTCCACAATGACTCTTCCTTTCTGTGGAAGCTTTCTTCTTCTTTCTTCGAGATTAGAAATAGAAACTGAGACAAACAATATCTCTGAATTCTCAAGATAACTAAAATGGAAAAAACTTCTTTAGCATTTAAGTAATTAATTATCTCAATTAACTCCTCCATTCCTGATAGAAAATCCTCACTCTGAAAGAGATTCTTTTACTCCAGCTTTGCAGGGTTAGGGTTTTTCTAGGTGTGCTGAGATTCTGGAATGCGAGGGGCCACCAAACTTTTTCTATAAAAGGCCGTGCAGTAACTATTTCTGACTTTGTGGGCCATATATCTCCTGTCACAATTAATCAACTTTGCTGGTGTAACATGCAGACAATATGTAAACTAGTGAGCATGTCAGTGTTCCAATAAAACTTTATTCATAAATACAGGTGGTAGGCTGGATTATACCCATGGACTGTAGTTTGACAGCCCTGTAGAATACCTTAAAACTTTTTAAACATGGTTCTTTCCACTTGACATATTAATTTCAAGAGATGTTTCTTACACATTCCATGTTATCTTAGGGATCCACAATCGTGCCATGTGCATAATGATAAAAGTTTGCTAAGTGGTTTTGAGGGAAGGAGGAACAAGTTTCACAGCGATCCTGGATACTTAATAGTTATTATTCAACTAGAAGAACAATTTCTCAATGACCCAAACTTTTGAGGCATTTAACTTATATCATGGACCATCTCTTACTTTTCTCCAAACCCAGTAACCTTAGTTTTTGCTTCTCTAAAGAAAAGTGTTGGTCAAATTATAAGTTAGTTAAGGGCAGCAACTCACATCTGAGAAGGTAATAATTCCTTATATCTATGTACCATTTTTCAAGTTTACAAAGTGATTTCCTATAGATGCTTTCATTTACTCAAAATATACAGAGGACACTAAAGATCAAAGACACTAACACACTTCATTTTTACATGCCTTCTCCCTCCCTCACCAAAGGGATATAGATTTGGATTCGATAATATAAATAGAGAAAAGGAATAAAAGCTTTCCATTCAATGTTGTTTTCATCTGCTCAGAAGAATTTATAGTAACCCTGGTGTTTTCTAGCTCAAAAGCAAAAGAACAAGGTCTGCTGAGGGCAGAGCCAACGAGTCTCTGACCTGTCACTCTAGCAAGTCGCTCTGATCTAAGTAGGATTCAACTTCTGACCTGTGAAAAAGAGGTCTCGAAGTTTTTGATGAAAGCTATTTTCAGTGGCATCCAATTTAGGAGCTGCTGAAACAAGCCCAGACAGATGATTGGGAAAAAAATGTATAAGCCTGCCCACCAATAAAAGGGTAAACAAAATCGAGGGATAGAGGGGTTTTAAAAGTGCTTAGTCATATCCAACCAAAGCCAAGAGTTCATTTCAGACATGACAGAAAACCACAAATTTTAAGGAGGAGCTTTGTATGTATTACTTTTCCTGCCAGTCATTTGAAACTACACACACGTATACTCAAATATATACACTCTTACACACATACATACATACATACATACATACATACATACATACACATATACATACATATAAAAATAATGAAAAATATAATCAAGTAGTTAGAAAATCAATTCTGGTATGTAACAGTTTGCTCCTGCACGGAAAGGTATAACCATTCATTTACTGAAATACTTATATGAACCATGAATGTTAGAACTGGTTTGGGTGCCATTTTCTGCCTCTGCAGCAGGTGCGAGATTAGAAAGTAATGCTGCCGTCCCAGAATTTGGGCAACTAGATCCATGAGCCAGGGAATAGAAATCTGGAAAGTTGGGCAGAGTGTGAAAGTATACGTTTGTAGAGGTTGAGCCTATCACCTCTGGAGCAGAAATAACCATGTGAATCTGCTTTACCTCAACAAAATAGAATATTGGTGGGGGGAGGGGAGAAGAAATCTAGAAAGGAAATCTCACAGCTGGTCATCACCTTGAGAACTTAATTGGCTCATAATGTTCTCTTGCTTTGTCAAATGTCAAAAATGATGGTGTAAAATTTATTATTTCCTTCAAAACATGTAGAGTGAATGGTTCTAATTACTGGTTTCTGCTAATAACAAAAGAAAATATGTCTTTTGATGGCAAGCATGAGAAGTAAAAAGTAGGGAACCCCCAAGCAAAGCTGCCAGGATGGAGGCTGAAAAATTACTGCTGGTGTTGTACTAGAAACCCAAGGAAAGAGGCCGGAGTACAAGCTGGATATGAACTGCTGGGAAACCTGTAGCAAATGGGAATGGGAGAGACCAGCTAGTACCAAGCCTGCAGATTCAGAAATGACTTAATGTATTGGTAAAAAAAAAACACACCGGGGGCCTGGGGCTAGCAAGCTGGAAAATGAAAGATGAACAATTGAAGAGCAAATAAATAGAAGGACCGAGAGGAGCAATTTCAAATACATTGAATATAATATTTCAGTGGACTGGTTTTCATGTAAAACAAATATTTTTATAAAGCTTACTGTAAAATTTTTCCATTTTTCCACTGGGTGTTCCCAAGCCATGCACACAGATTCTGTGAGCTCATGTATAGCAACGACAGATTTATTGGGTGCTTACCGTGTGACAGGCAAACTGATTTGCACGTATTTGCATTATAATCACAACGTGTCTAGTGTGGCAGGTGAGGTGAGGTAACACACATCTGAAGAAGTGTGAACTCATACGTCTATAAATCATATATCGTGTTATAAACCAGTGTTACCTCACTACAAAGTAATACAATTTAAAAGAAAAAGAAATGAAAAGGTCAAATTAAAAATAAATAAATGCAAATAGTCTAAATGTATATATAACCATTAAAAGGAATTGCAAAAAGTGACCTTTTTAAAATGATAGAACTATAATAGGTCTATAAAGACCCTACATGACTTAACCACCCCTGCTCCAGAATTTGCTCTAACCCTGTCATCATCACACTGTCTTCTACCCCTCATTTGTACCCCAGCCATACTGGACTTCTAGCTCTTTCTCAAACATGGGGACCTTTCCTTCTTTGTGGATTGACCCTGTGTCTCGCTCCTCCACCTGGAATGTCCTTCCTCCAGAGATCTGGCAGCCTCAGTGCTTCATGTCCTTATGATATTTAATCCAATTTCACCTTCTCAGGGATGCCTTTCATGGTCAACAGATATAAAATTACAAGTTTTCCCAATCCTTCCTTCTTGCCTTATTATTCAGTTTAGCTACCTATTAAACCTCTTGGTGCCTTAGATTTCTTACATGTAAAAGAAGGAATATAGCAAAAGCCACTTTGCCTACCTTGTTTACTGTTTGTGTAATATGCTGTGCATTTTGCTAAGCCTGTTTATCTCGAACAATAGACTGCCAGCTCCATAAGCACAGGAATTTTTGCATCTGATTTGTTCAGTTCCTGCATCTCTAGCACAGCGGCCATCCTTGCCTCATAGGAATTGCTCAATAATTGTTGATATATAAATAAAAGAATTCCAAGATAAACTTCAGAAAAATCTCTAGGAAAATAGGATGAAAAGATTTAGTGAAGGAAATTAGGACATTAAGTGATAAGAAAATTTCAGGTCTAATCTAGGCAGTTCATTATCCCAACAGTGAAAGTTCAAAAAGATAAAATGCAGAATGAGGGGAGGATATAAATCAGAAAAGTGACTAAAAAGCAATGTCCAGGATATACCTTTCTAGTTTGAAACAGTTCACTTAACTTCTAGCTCAATGGTTGAAATTAGATTCACATCAAAGAACCTCATGAGGACTTCTCAGAATACCAGAGGAATAGAGAATTCTAAAAGTATGTAAAGAGAAGAGAGCAAATTATTTACAAGGGGCCAGTATTCATAACGTCCTCAGGGTTTTCAACAGCAGTGCACAGGAAGTCACACCTTCAAACTTCAGGGCAAAAATGAATATAAACTCAACATTTACTAAGCTGCCAAATGTGTCTGTAATAACGATATTTTTAGACAGTCTGAGTTCTCATAATATTTACTTCTCATGCATCCTATCTCAAGGGTGGTAGCCAAGACTTCATGATAAGGGGATAGACATAGAAAGCAGAATGTGTATGATGTGGGAAGTGAGATCCAACAGATGGTGTAAGGGAATGCTCAGGCACAGCCCTGCAGGGGGCCTGGGTTTGGAAGGTGACCCGCCCAGATTGGAGTAAGGCTGAAGCTTTAGGGCGCTCTCTCCAAGGAAAGGAAACACGCATAGTGGTTGACCATGTTGAAAGGAGTTTTACTAAGGGAGAATTTTACTAAGTTTTACCAAGGGAGAGCTTGAGGGATCAGTTGATAACACTGGTCAACAGTGAGATCATTACTGACTTAAAAAGGCCCTAATCTGTAGTATCTTGGTGTGCTGAACATGGATATAACCCTGGAAATTTTTTTATTAGCTCTCGTTTTGAAGATATTTCATATAATTCATTTTATATGTTTCACCGTGGAAATTTATCCAGTAGGACTGCAAGAACATCCTAAATCAGCCTAGAATGATGTAATATTGCATCGCATTGCAGCATGCGCACATCATCCAGAGCTGATTGCATCATTTTCTGAGGCAATGCAATACTACTTGCCAGGCAGCTGCTGAAGTAAGCTGACGTCAGCAGTGCACTATACAAAGCCCTGTCGGAAAGGTTGAGCATTGAAAATGTTTCAGACTTTGTGTGAGACAGTTTAAGCTACTGTTCCATAGAACTGTTACTATTTTATCCATTTAGGCACAATACAGAACAGTAATGCCTCGAAAGTGCGTTAATAGCGTGGACAATTTCTGCTCCGTTTGTGGGGAAGTGACATTTGCCAACCAGAAGAAAAGTATCACTTCTCAAGTGAAGAAGGCTTGTCATCTAGACTTCGGATGCAAGGTTGGTGACCAAGACAAGCCCTGGGCCCTGCATATATGCTATGCTACATGTACAACACAGCTTTCGCAGTGGTGAAATGGCAAAAGACCATCCATGCCGTTTGCAGTCCCCATGGTGTGGAGAGAGCCAAGCAACCACATCAAAGACTCTTACTTCGCTTGGTTCCTCCTCTTTCTGGCGGAATAACGAAGAAAATGAAGTCGAGCATAGCCTACCCAAACATTCTGTCTGCATTGAGATCAGTTCCACACGGTGAGGGACTTCCTATTCCAGAACCTGCAGCAGAATATTCTCTTGATTCATCTGATGAGGACAAGGGTGAGCCGACCTGTTCTTCTCCTGTTCCATCAGCATGCAGTGATCCAGATCTTCACCGTGGTGCATCATCAACCCCACACAGACTAACACAGGAAGAACTAAATGACCTGGTTCATGATTTGGATTTATCCAAGAACAAGGCAGAATTGCTAGGATCAAGACTCCAACAATGGAATCTTCTACAAGAAGATGTCAAAATTACTTTCTATCAAAAGCACCACCAGCAGTTGGAGCCTTTCTTCAGCAAGGAAAATACTCTGTTATTCTGTTCCGATATTGAGGGCCTCATGAATGCCTTAGAAATCACTCATGACCCACAAGAATGGAGACTATTTCTAGACTCTTCGAAACTGAGTCTTAAGGCTGTGCTTTTGCACAGTGGAAACAATCTTCCATCTATTCTATTCCTGAATGCTGTACAAGAGACAAGCAAAGACATCTAAGAAGTAGTCTATGACTTGATTTTTTACAGGTATTAACTGTTGGCGTATTACTATTGGTATGTATTTCATGATGTAAACATCAATTTATTGCAGATTACAAAAAACCTAGAGCCAAAATTAGAATTTGACTGTCATATTTGTGTTGAGCACATACAAATTGATAGGAAATGACTAATTTTATTTCAGTAACATGACTTTTGTAAAAATTTGTTGGCCAGTTTAATTAGCACACAGAAAACTAAGAAAAACAGCAATACATTTATTAACTCCAGGGAGAGAGAAAGTTGTGCAAGTATAGAAGAGTAACCTTAATGCAGTCCAAAGTTGAGCTCTGAAAATCATTTACAAGTCAAAATAATGCAAAAACATTATTGATATAACCAAAATTATGCTATAGAACTGTTAGTATGGGTGCATATTGGAAGAGGCCTTACCTTTTGTACTGGAAATCAGTCAGTAGCATCTAAAATGAAGGGGATATTTTTGTACATCTGGGTTGCTTCCATACCTTTGCTATTGTGAACAGTGCCTCGGTAGATGATTGGATCAAGAAGATGTGGTACATATATACAATGGAATACTATTCAGCATTCAAAGAAGATAAACACATGCAATTTGCAGCGACATGGATGGAATTAGAGAAGGGATCATACTCAGTGAAACAAGCCAGAAAGAAAGAGAAAAATATCGAATGGTTTCACTTATAACAGGATTATAGGGAAACTAAATAGGAGAGAGACACTTGGGGGGGTGGGGGGAGGGGGAGGATACAGGCACAAAATGGAGTAGAAAAGGACACAAGGGACCACGGAGATGGACCACGGGTGAATTGGTGGTGGGTTACCCAAGGGGAATACAAAATGTAAAAGACATAAATAACAGTAAAAATATATATTTAAAAAAACCAAAAAATAAATAAAATGAAGGGGCTGTCTGGCAGGAGCAAATAAGCATGTTTTTAGCCTCATGGCGTTCACTTCTTTGCAAGCCCAGCTACAGTTGTTGAAAGTGCTTCTCTCTGAGGCCTGTGCAATGCAGTGAGAGGAAAGGGTGACTATTTCTTTGTGCTCTGACTTGCAGGACCACATGATCCCTTGAACTATGTGACGAACAACCTCAAAAACAGTAACCACAGCATAGCCAACTTTAATAAATGCAAAGAAAAGATGATCTGTCCCATTAATTTGGGAATGAAGATTTTTTTTTTTGATAGTTTGACACATCACGAGACCCCTCTGACTCTAAATAAGCCTATTCATGCCCGTGTCATTGTTCCTTAGGGAGGGACAGTTTGAAACATCTTTAGTAGAACTCAGTTCCTACCCTTTTCGGAATCTTTCTCTCGGGGTAATTCAGATAAAGGCCAGCAACTCTAAGCTCTTGAATCTTGGTCCTGTTCCTATTTTCATGTGACTCAAGGGCAAACAGACAATTTTGAAAAATTGCCTATTTTGACACACTTGAAATGTTTAAAAATAAACTAAAAAAATAAATTGGGAGGTGTAGTGGGTGGCAAAGCAGAAATTTAAGTGGCTGTGTGCCTAGAAACCATCTTTACATTGTGAATTTTATTTTACATGAAGCAATGTATGAGTCCTGTCTTTCAAGTAGCTACAAGTGTATTCATTGTAGAAATAGCTCAGTTCTAATGATCATAACAATTTCTAGTCTCAGATTGAAAGTGTAATACAAAGATCACCAATGTTATTGACTGCAGGAAAGTGTCATGATTAGCATTAAATTGTGGCTTAATTTTTTTCTTTGGGTTTTCCATGATTTATATGACTTTATGTTTTGTTTGCCTAGTAAAATTTGAAATGAAGCTAATACAAACTCTGTCTGAAAATGTGTTATCAGTGGGTGCTGAATGGTGGCGGGTGGGGTGATCATTTACATCTGAGGAGGTGAGAACCTGTTCCCCTAAATCATATACGGCTTTGTAAACCAGTGTTCCCTCAATAAAGAAAAATAAATATGCTATTGGAGTATCTATCTCATGTTGATCTGAGTTATTTTTCAAGAGCCTCCAGGAATTTGTGGAAGGCACTACAGCTGAGATATAGCTGAAATTTTATAATATTTTAAGTGCATCTGACCACATTTATTCTGAATTAGTCACCACTAATTTTCCACAAGTCAATTTCACTGTGATATGAGACAAATTCTTTGTGACTGACATAGTCTTTTGTGAGCAGCATTTTGAGGCTGATGTTACAGTCACATGTTTGGCTGTACCTTGGTCTCAATCTAGCTGCAATGATGAATCTGTAATTGGAATAACCTTTCAGTCTGTTAATTTGAGAGGCTAACATAGTATCCTGTATCCTGAATTTAATATTTACACTCCATCTACTTGATTTAGTTTACAAATTAGAACACCATGAAAGATAGAGCACGGGAGGTTAAAACAGAATCTAACTGAAGAGAGCAGAAGAGGTAAATAATGTCAGGTACCAGAAATGACCAGAGTCTGGTGCTTATTGTGGGGGGAACGTATGTTTCTAAAATTTCTCAGCATCAAGGCTCTAATGTATTTGATTTTTTTTTTCTGACAGCCAAATGCCCGCACAAAAATCTATGGGGATAAAATATTTTCCTAAGCACAGTTGGCGCTCCTGGCAGTTGGGACAAAAAGGAGCGTGCAGAAATTTATTGTGTTTAAATGACATTATGTCATGCCTGGACCAATACTTTGAATTATGTTTTGTAGGACTGAGGCATCTGAACTTCTGTTTAACCAAATGATTTTCATGTCTTCTCCCCATGAAAGGCAGAAGGCAGAATCCCTCAATGAGACCATGCAGAGTAGGGGGCTGGGGGAGGGGGATTTAGTAAAAGTAATACAGGTCTCGTCACCACGAGAAGAATGAGCAGAATTTGGTTAATAATGAGGCACTTACCGTGGAGGCATGTCTGGGTGTTGTTTTTCTGGTCATCGCTGCAGAATGATCTAGGCCTGAGTGTGAAACTCATATAGCACTGGAGGGTAGAGGAGGCAGAACAGAACAGAACAGGACAGAGAGCGTCTTGTCCATTGGCCAAACAAAACCCTCAGTCCAAGAACTGCCAAGAGCTTGATATTCACGGCCAGGACTTTCAGGCACTGAGATGAGTGTTTAAACTTGTTTTCCACATACAGTCTGGTTTTCTTCTATTAAATATGGTCTTCTTTTGATCATTTTAATAACTGGAATACAGGCAGAGAAAGAAGATAGGGGAGCTGAGGGAACAGATAGGAACAAGTTTTGCTGGAAGTGGGAAGAAGGGTAGGAGTGAGGCCAATGGTGAGAACATCTTGCTTTTGGATCAGTAGGATCCTCAAGAAAGAGCACTTTGATGCCCCTCCCCCCCCCCAGCGTCATGTGTGAATTGGTGCAGGTGGCCTGTGAGAGGCTCAGTGGTGAAGGTGAGATTTGTGGATCAAGGTGAGGAGACATAGTGTACACTGCCCTATTCCCCAGTAGAGATTACCCACTGGACCTTGTCTTCAGGTTCTAACAATTATGGGCATGCTTCATTTGATCGCACTTGGCTTTATGGAATTTTACAGATAATGCTTTTTTTTTTTTTTTTTACAAATTGAAGGTCGGTGGCAACCCTGCGTTGAGCAAGTCTGTTAGCGCCATTTTTCCAACAGCACCTGCTCTCTTCGTGTCTCTGGGTCACATTTCATATAGGTGTGTACCTTGTTTTCTTAGGCATAATGCTGTTGCACACTTAACAGACGGCAGTACAATGTCAACATAATTTTTATATGCAGTAGGAAACCAGAAAGTTCTCATGACCCACTTTATTGTGATATTTCTTTTATTGTGGTGCTCTAAACTGAACTTGCAGTGTCTCCGAAGTGTGCTGTAGATTATTTCACAGGCTGTAACTCACTGTATGTTTATCTGTCTGTGTGTATTTTACCTCGATTACCCAAGGATTTGGGCTTTTTTCTTGAAGGACCTGCAGTACTTCTTATACCTCCAACACTTACTCTATTTGTTGTGCTTTCCTGACAGCTGTGGAGGGAGGGCCTGACAGCTGTGTCAGTTAGGCTGATGGATGCCCAAGTAGACAGTGAAATTTTATTTCTGGGTCTGTCTCTGAGGGAGTTTCCAGAAGACATTAACATTTGAATCTGTAGAAGGGGAAGAGATTCTCTCACCAATGCAGATGGTGTCATCCAATCCATGGAGAGCTTCAATAGAACACGGTAGAGGAAGGGCAGATTTCCCCCTTTGCCTGAACTGGGACATCCTTCTTCTCCTGCCTTTGGGCATCAGTGTTTCTGGTTCTAGCACCTTCAAGTTTGGACTGGAATTGCAACACCCTCTTTTTTCCGACCCTCTTGCTTGCAGATAATGGGACATAACCAGCCTTCAAAATCACAGGAGACAATCCCTCATAATGAATCTCTTTTATACTCCTATTGGTCTGTTTCTCTGGATAGTCCTGACTAACACAAGGTCTTTAAACAGTATTTCAGTTTTCTTTTTTTGGTGGAAAATAATTATATATGCACTTATGGGAAATATCACAACATAAAATATAAAATTTGCTAAGGGAAAATTTCAAAGAACTCCGTATTTATTCCTCAAATAGTCTATATTTATTATATTCTTGGGGTATATCAATGAACAGGACTGGTAAGGTTTCTTTCCTCTTGAAGGTTATGTTCTTAGGCAACCTCTGGGTATAACAGAGACCAAGGCTATAGATGGAGATGAGTGGATGTTCATAAAGAGAACACCATTGACAGATTCAGTGTATACTAAGTTCCAACAGATGGAGCTTGAATAGTTACAAGGGAGGGGTGTTAAAAATATGTATTCAAAGGGCACATTGTATACCTGAGAACACTGAGCAGGAATGACTGACATCAAGATATTTTAGTAAAATTACTGGAATTTTCAAGAATTTTTAAAATACCCTTCAGGTACTGGCATCCTAGGATCCTTCTGGTTGGTGGGGATTATCACTAATTAAGTTTTATTGCTTCTTTAGATGAAAAACTATTTCAGGTAGGAGGTATGTGAACATAAGCTTGAATACAGGATTCAATGAGGAATGAACTTGCCTAACTTGCCTAAGGGCTTGTATACAAGAATAGTGGAGCAAACGCTTGAGAAGTCACTAGGGAGCCATTGAAAATGATAGTGTACCAGTTTTCAAAGAGTTGGTTTCTTATTTGGTCAATGGAGAAATGAAACCAAACTGTCAACCAGCTAGGTCATTTCTCTTTTTACAACACAATTGTCTTACGGTTAATATACCTGCAGCAAAACTGCCTTTAGCGAAGCTACTCAGGACAATTCCAGTGTGACACAGAATCACAGAGTCATAGAGAAGAAAATGCCATGTGAAGGTGGGGACAGATATTGGAGTGATGTGTCTACAAGCCAAGGCCCACCAAGGATTGCTGGGAAGTGCAGGAGCTATGAGGACGACATGAATAGATTCCCCTCAGCGTCTCCAGACTGCCGATATCTTCATTTTAGATTTCTAGCTTCCAGAATTATGAGCACAAACTTCTGTTGTTTTAAACCATCCAGTGTGTGGTGATTTTTATGGTAGTCTCAGGAAACTAGTACAGATTATAAAGCTGTCGATTCCTAACATTCAGGATTTTTGTTACTGTTGTTAACTTTTGGTGAAAACAGTCTGTAAGAGAATCTGAAATACCGCACTAAAAAAGTACATGTGGTCTGAAACCAAAGGCAGTAGTCTTCCTGAGTATGGAATGACTCTGAGAATTGCACATATATTAATTTACCATTTAATAAGCTTATCAGGAAATTAGTGAACAAAAATACAACATGTTTTTAATAAATGAAAGAAGTGATGCTGATTGAAAGAAGCAAAGCCTTTCTTAGACAGAGACATGCATTTTTGCCTGAGTCCTCTTCGTTTATTTTGACTTTTATTTTTTGCATATTGTATACTTTTTAGCAGAAGTTCTTTGCCATCTTTTTTTCCCTTTAGAGGCCAAAGCCAGTTGTTACACATTCTTCTAAAGACATTCTATTAACACTGTATTGGGAGTGTTGTAATGTGGAGTATTATAAAAATGAACTTAGGAAATTGATAGTGTGGGAGGATAATCAATTGAGAATTTAGGGGGGAAAACCCTGCCTACTATTTACATGTAAATAGTAGTCTCATCGTCTGTGACACTCAGCTCTCCTCACCTATACATAACAAGAGTCATGTCATTGTGACATCGTGAGCAGCTTCGATATCTTTGAGTTGTTAATGATAGAGTAGTTAATTTTCTACTTCACCTCATATCTGCCTTCAACTTTCCATTTTTCCACCCCTTGCTTGAAGTTCCTTTTGTGATTCTGACTTCAGAGAACAGACCCAGCACCATCATGTCTCAGCTTTGGTAAATCTTCCCTCTGGCACCTCAAGTCTGCTCCACACTGAAACAATCTCAGGTAGGACATACTTTCTACTTAAGTCTCTAAACTCTAGATTGATGATTTTGTATCCTTTGGGTAAATTCCCAAAAGTGGGATTGCTGGGTCGTATGGAAGCTCCATGTTTAGCAGTCTGAGGAATCGCCATACAGCCTTCCATAGTGGTTGGACCAGTTCACATTCCCACCAGCAGTGTAGAAGGGTTCCTTTTTCTCCACATCCTTTCCAGCATTTGTTATTGCCTGCATTTTTAATGTGTGCC
>PVIJ01015424.1:0-36658 GCA_004024925.1 Scalopus aquaticus
CCCTGGAAAGCACTTTGGAATTGCTTTCTAAACTTGGTGTAATGAAAACAAATGGACATTTTGATTAAATAGATATCATTAGGATGACATGTTATGATCTCAACCCCTGGTTTAATGATCTAATTAAGACCAAGAAAAATTCATTATGGACTTTCAGATCAAATAATTCATTTTACAGAGCCAAGGAAAAAGGCTATCTGTTTGTTCAGAATAAGAAGACCGTTCCAGATGAATGAAGAAAAGAAATTCAACCCTGAGAAGTTCATAGCTATCGTTATTTCAAAGAGGGAAAAGTTTAAGGCAAAGAAACCAGTAATGGGAAGTGCTAACTGCTGGGAAGAAAAGGGCCTAGTGCTGGAGGTACTTTTGCCTCTAACCATTCCTTGCTGTATTTTATCACAATAGGAGAAAGAGTTGGATGGTGGGGTGGATAAGGATAAACATAACCCTGTAGCTTTTAGGGTGTGTGAGTGTTATATCAAATGGGTAAGGCAATGCAGGAATAAACCAGGCAAAGAAGTATAAGAAAGTGCAAATTGCTGTAGGAGGTCATGTGAAGTGGTGGTAAAAGAACTGGGAGATAATGACAGGAGAACTGTGGTATTTAAATTTGTGTCAATTGGACCAAATTGATGCCCAGAAAGCTGGGATATGCCATTTCTAAATGAATCTGTAAGGTCTTGTTCAAAAACAATATTAGCATCTGAGTCAGATTGAGTTAAAGGTCTGGCCTCCTGATATGGGTGGGCTTCAGTTAATCGGTGGAGAAACCAAATGGAACAAAATGGTGGGAAAAGCAAACTTATTCTCTTTGTTTTTGAGGTGTCTGATTCCTTTTCTGTTTTGACATCAAGAGTTCCTGGTTCTCAAATCTTTGAACACCAGGATTTATATTCTCAAGTCTTCAGTTTCAGCAGTGACACCATCCTTCCCCTGGTTCTGAGGCCTTTGCTCTTAGGCTGAATTATAGCAACGGCTTCCTGGTTCTCCACCTTGCAGAATCATGAGGTTTCTCAGCCTCCATAATTGAGGGAGAAGATTGATATTTTATTTTTTCTCTCTCTCTCTATACACACACACACACACACACACACACACTCACACACTCCCACCCTAGATCTAAATCAAAAGAAAAGTCAAAAGGGTAGCTCTCCTCCCAAGACTGTCCATCTTTGTCTATGCAGGTGGCTCTCTCTCTGTACTTTTCCTAGTAAACCTATCCTTTTAAAATGTAAAAAAGTACAGAAAAGGGAAAATGGAATAGACTATAATTAAAGCATGGAGGAACCACAGATTCCTATGAAATGCCATATATAGTTTTCTTGGACATAGTGTTTCATCCAAAAATCTGAATAGCATTGAAATCTGTGTGCTAAGGACTCATTATATTCACAATGTTATTGAATGTTTCTGGACTGAAGTCTTCATCTAAGTATCTGAATGGGGGGTACTATTAGACTTCTAGGTTATTGAGAAATTATCACTTGAAAACATTTAAAATCTATTCACCTACAAACCATAAAAACAAAAATTTCAAAACATTGCCTGTAACTTTGCCACAGGCAGTCCATCAGCTGTGCTATGTGAAGAGGATGCTGAAGGGGGTGAGGGGTGCAGCTACTGCTTTTAGTCATCTTTCTTGTCCCTCTGTTGTGCAATTACTTCTTCCAGTCACCTAGATATAATATTGTTAACCACTTCCTTCACAGACAGGATGGAGAGGGAATCTCCGGTCTTAAGAATGAGCTTCAAAACAATATCCCTATGAGGATTTGTGGTTGAGTGAATAAAACACAACTTTTGGAGTCACAGAGAAATTGAGTTCAAATGCATAAATGATCTTTGTGTCCTGTATAAAAACTGAGGTTGGTTCCTTACTGTGAACCAATACAGGATTGTCTACTTCATGATGCTATTGGTATGATTAAATGATAGACACACAAAAATTAAATGCCTTCTTGCTGTCTGGCAATTAACAATTGTGATTTTCATCTACCCCCTCCCATATCTCTTTACTGCTCTCTTCCTTTCATGACACTCCACTCTGATTGTGTCTGTCCTCGTCTTTGTGGCCCTCCATAGCATCATCAAGCACAACACATGCCTTTAAGTTTATTTTACTCCAGTCTGGTCAACTGGAGCACAAGGGAGTAAAAAAAAAAATTCCTTGTTTAACCAAGGGTGTCATTAACAACGCAGATTGTTGAATGTCTAAAACTAATCAGTTGTTGGGCACAAATTGGCTTTAAAAGTTAGACTGGCAAATATAAACAGCTCTGAAAATCTGTAAATGCCTTAAACTTCTGAATAAACCTTTATAGGAGTAAGAAACTGTCATTTTGATTTTTTGTAGAGTTGTACAAATTGGAATTCTGTAATCCTAGAGTCTCATTAATTGATGTAAATATAATCTACGTATCATTTCCTTTGCCATATTTTGTTATTGGTTTTCATATATCTTACATATTTCTAAATACTTTATCTGATTTTTACCTTATAATTGTTACAAAGAAGTTAAAATATTTTGAAAGGTATAGTATCAATGAATATGATCTGATATCTCATAGTCAAACAATATAATGGATCAGAACTTTGCTTTTAGGATAATGTTGTCCCCTTGTCCAAAATAATTAATTTTACTGGAGGATCTATATTCCAGGAATATATCAGATCTGAAAGGAGAAAATTTAAAACACTTAGAACTAAGTAAAAACATGGGTATATTTAAAGGATGATCACAGAGTTGGGCTAATTCATTTTGATCAAAATGTAGGGGCCTCCCCGGTGGCGCAGCGGTTGAGCGCTGAGCTGTGGAGCTGTGGGCCGTGAGCTATGCTGGTTCGACACCCAGCCAGGGAGAATCCCACATGGTGCGGCAGACCTCTCCTGCCTCGCCCGCTGCTCCCCTCAGCAGTGTATTTCTGATCTGCCTGTTCTGCTCCCCATTCTGTCTCTGGTGAACCCTCTCGCCGCCCCGCGCCTCTGGACTGTACCCCAGCTTGTATACATAAATAAAATTCTTAAAAAAAAATGTTTAAAAAAATGTATAATGAAAGTGCCAGAGCCTGTTTTTTTTTTTTTTTTTAAGAGAGCTAAAGAAGTTTTCTTGCAGAGATAGGCCTATTCAATTCTAATAAGAATATTGGTGAGAAAATGGTGAAGATTCTGAGTTCCCAGTAAAGGGGAGATTTGATAAGAATTATAATGTCAGATAGTGGTGAGCCATTTGGACATATAATGAGGAAGGCTATTGGACTCATACACCAAAGAAACTTGCTTCACATAGTGAAACACCTTCAGAATAAAATGAATAAGAAGTTTTTGAGCAGGAATATCACCAAGTGGAATAAACAAGTTAGTTCACAAAGCAGATCTTGAGTCTTTTCAGACTAGTATTCTACAATTTTTTTTTTTTTCTATTGACAGATCAGTGTGGTACCTCTGGAGTTTAGAATTAGTCCAGGGAATCCTGCTAATTCCTTCAGACTGGGTCAACATTAGCTTTAGTCTAACATCTATCACCGTAATAGTTAAATTATTTTCGTTATGATGGGAACTTTCAACATCAATTATCTCTTAGTAACTATCAAATATAGAACACAGTATTAAGAAATATTAATAAAATAATCATGCTGTACATTACATCCCCATGACTTCCAACTGGCAGTTTCTATCTTTCTATCTTTGGACCACCTTCACTCATTTCATCCCCCCTCCAAACACCACACCCTCACCTCTAGCTACATCCAGTCTGATCATTGTATATAACTCAAATTTTTGTTTTGCTTTTTTAAATTCTACATTCAGTGTGATCATACAGTATTTATATTTTATTTCTCTTACTATAATGTCCTTAGGGTACATTCATGTTGTCACAAATGTTCTTTTCGTGGCTAAATAGTATAAACATTTCTTTATCAATGAACAATTGATTGCTTACTTGTCTGGAAGTAATCTGGAGTGACTGTAAATAATGCTACAGTGAAAAAGAGGATGGATATATATTTGTAAGTTATTGTTTTCTTTCCTTCTTATAAATTTCCAGAAGTGTAATTTCTGTATCATAACATTTTATTTTTAATTTTTTTGAGGAAACTCCATACTTTTCCACAGTGGCTATTGCAATTTACACTCCTACCACCTAAGAATATGTTGATTCTTCAATCTGTGAGCAGGGGGTATCTATTTCTTTGTGTCTTCTATTTTTTAAACCATGTTTTATAATTTTGCTTGTATAGGTCTTTCACCTCCTTTGCTAAGTTTATTCCTAGGTATTTAATTTTTGGGGGGGTACAATTGTAAATGGAATGGTTCCCTAAATTTCTTCCTTTTGAGACTGATTGTTTGCTTACAGGAAGGCTACTGATTTTTGTGTATTGATTTTTGTATCCTGCCATTTTACTGAATTGGTTTATTGTTTCAATTTATTTTTCCACGGATTATTCTTTCCCAATTTGGATTCCTAATATGTCTTTCTTTTGTTTAATTGCTCTAGTTCAGACTTCTATGTTAAATAGTAGTCATCTAAGTGGTCATCTTTGTCTTATACTGGATCGCAGTGGAAATATTTTATTTTTCTCCGTTGAGAATGATGCTCACTATGTGTTTGTAATTTATGGCTTTTAGGTAGAGATTTTTTGTTTAATCCCATGTTTTTCAAGAGTATTTATCATAAATGCATGTTGAACTTTATTGAATGCTTTCTCTGTCTATTGATATAATCATATGGTTTTTATCTTTTTGTTGACATGATGAATTACATGGACTAACTTTCATATGTTGAGTCATCCTTGTGTTCCTGGAATAAATCCCACTTAGTCATGGTGTATAATCCTTTTGATGCATTGTTGATTCAGTTTTCTAAGATTTTATTGAGAATTTTAGCATCTGTGTTCATTAGGGATATTGGTCTGTAGTTTTTTTTTTGTGTGTGTGTATTGTCTTTGCCTGGTTTCTATATTAGTTTGATGTTGGCCTCAATAAAATAAAATGTATTGAGTTCTACCAAATTTTCAAAGACAAACTAATACCTATCCTTCTCAAAATCTTTCAAAAAGCTGAGGCAGAATACTTCCAAATAATAAAAAAGAAACTAGAAGGCAACTATAAATCAGACACTCTTCAGGGGAAGCGGAGGAAGAGGCATCAAAATGGGCGGGAAGAACACAAGGGACTGTGGTGATGGTTCACTGGTCAATAGTTGGTGGTAATTTTCTGGGGAATACACCTGAGGACAAAGCATACAAGCACACTTTGTACAAAAATGAACAATGATGTAACACACACACACACACACACACACACACACACACACACACACACACACATTAAACTTTCTTTTCCTGGGCTTTTGTTTTCTGGAATAGATTTGATTGCTGTTTCAACTTTCTTGTAATTGTTTTTGTTCAGGTTTTATACTTGTTCTTTATTCAGGCTTGTATGATTGTATAATTCTAGAATTTGTCCATCTTATCTAGATTATTGAACTAGTTTGCATATAAATGTTCATAGTAACCCTTATCCTCTAGATTTCTGCTGTGTCTGTTATAACTTCTCCTGTTTAATTAATGACCCTATTTATTTGAGATTTTCCCTCTTTTATTTTGTGACCCTAGCTAGGGTTTTGTCCATTGTGTTTATTTTTTTCAAAGAACTAGCTTTTGGCTTCATTGATCTTTTGGACTTTTTTTTTTTTTTTTTTTTTTTTTTTTTTTTTTTTTTTTTTTTTTTTTTTTTTTTTTTTTTTTTTTTTTTGCTTCTATTTCATTTCTGCTTTAATTTGAATTATTCCCTCCCTTCTACCTGCTTTTGGGTTTTTGTTATTCTTTTTCTGGTTCCTCAAGATGTGAGTTTATGTTCTTTAGGGGGGGTGGTTCTTGCTTCTTGATATGGGCCTGTATTGCCATATACTTCCTTATTAGTACTACTTTGTTGTGTCCCATGCGTTCTGGAAGGTTATATCCCCATCGTCATTTGTCTCAGAGCGTTTTTTATTTCTTCTTTCATTTCCTCATTAACCCAGTGTTCTTTCAATGGTGTGTTCTTTGGTCTCCATGTATTGGTGCATTTTATTGCCTTCTGTTCATAGTTGATTTCTAGTTTGATGCCTTTATGGTCAGAGAAGATACTTGGTATGATATTATTCTTCATGTTCTAGTTAATATTTGGCTTATGGTCTAGTATGTGATCAATCCTAGAGAATGATTCATGTGCAATTGAGAAGATGTGCTCAGTTTGTTGGGGCTGTAATGCCCTATAAATCTGTTAGGCCCATGTTTTCTACATCTGTGTTTAGGGTAATCATGTCCTGTTTTCTGTCTCCTTGATCTGTCCGTTGGTGAGAGTGGGGAGTTGAAGTTTCCTATCACTTAGATTCTTTCTCCAATGTCTGCATTCAGATTTGAAAGTAATTGTCTAATGAATTTTGGTGCTCCTTCATTTGGTGAGTATATATTGATGAGTGCTATGTCTTCCTGGTATAGTGTTCCTTTTATCAAAATATGGTGTCTACCCCTGTCTCTTGTTACTTCTTTTAGCTGGAAGTCTGTTCTATCTGATAGAAGGATTGCTGTGCCTGCCTTCATCTGGATACCTTTGCTTGGAGAACTGTTTTTCTACATTTTATTTTCAGTCTATCGTTGTCTTTGGAACTTAGGAGCCTTTATTTGAAGAAGCGAAAGATTGGATCTTATTTCCTATTCTGACATACTCTGTATCTTTTTACTGATAAGTTAAGTCCATTGACATTTAGAGTGATTATGATATGTGGAAGTCTGTTAGTGCAATCTGTTCACATTTTTGTGGTTCTTTTCAATTCTTTGTTCAGTTCTTTGTTTTCATTCCTCTCTGTGGTTCATATCTCCTTTCAATATTTCTTAGAGAGGGGTTTTAATGGTTGCAAATTCCCAAAGATTTTGTTTGTCTGAGAAGGCCCTTATTTCTCCTTCATGTAGGAAGCAGAACTTTGCAGGATACACACTCTTGGCTAGAATTTTTTTTTTCTTGGCGTATTTTGAATATGTCATTCCATTTTCTTGTTGCACATAGTGTGTTTTTTGTTGTTGTGGTTTGCTTTTTTTCCCCCAGAGAAATCCAAGGGAACCCTTGTTGGTATTCCTTTATAGGTTGTTTCTTCCCTCTTGTCAGCTTCATTATCGTCATTATTATTATTAGTCTTTGTCTTGGAGTCTTGAGAGCTTTACTACTATGACTTGGCTGTAAATTTTATTTAGGTATTTGGTGTCCTCTTAGTTTCCTGTATTTTTTTTAAAGATTTATTTATGCATACAAGCTGGGGTACAGACCAGAGGCATGGAACAGCGAGAGGGTTCACCAGAAACAGAGTGGGGAGCAGAACAGGCAGATCAACGGAAACACACTGCTGAGGGGAGCAGTGGGGGAGTCAGGAGAGGTCTGCCACACCATGTGGGAATCTCCCCAGCCAGGCATCCAGTCGCCACTGCCTACAACTCCACAGCGCAGCGCCTAAACGCTGCACCACCAGGGAGGCCTTTCCTGTATTTCTGTTCACTTTCTTTATCAAGTTTGGAGAATTTTCTTCAATTATTTCCTTAAGTTTTTTTTTTTTTTTCCAGCTCCCTTTTCTTTTTTCCCTCAGGGATTCCTATGAGTCTTATATATCCTTTCTTCCTGATGTCAGATAATTCTCCAAGTATCTTCATTCCTTTTCCTTTTTTTCTCACTTTTATCTTGGGTCTTTTTGTGTCTCAGTCTTCGAGATTATTGATTCTTTCTTCCATTTGTTCTATTTTCATGACTTATCCCAGGATTTTTTTTACCACCTCTATTTTTTTTTTTTTGCACCCTGCAGTTCTGTTACTTTCTTATTTAAGATTCAATCTCAATCTTCTATTCTTTGTTTCTCATAACTTCCTTTGCCTTTTCTTAGTTTTCTTGTTATCTCTGATCTGTTTTTCTAAATTTCCTGTGTATTGTCCTAATTCCATGATTTTCTTGATCATGGAAATACTGAATTTTTTATCTCATGTGAAGAAAATCTCTTCATTGTCTGTTGTTGGCTTCTGGAGATTGGCGTTCTTTCTGTGATGTGTTGGTCCCCTGAGGTCTTGCTCGCCATTTGAATTTTCTTTCTCCCCATTGTTTGCTTTCATGTTTGCTATGCTACAGATGGGGATTCTATTGGACATGGGTCTTCCTCTTCCTCTGTTCTGGGCATTTACCAGGCTGTGGGTACAGTAGCTGGGGTCTTCCTTGAAGCAGCTCTGGGTGTGCAGCACAGTGGTTCTTGGCTGGGGTTCCTGGGGCCAGAGGGCAGTATCCTTATCAGGGCCCCTCCTCTCCCCTATCCCCGCAGATCTGGGCATGTGGTGTGGTGGCTGTCCAGGCTATCTGGGTGAGCAGTTGCTGGGGGCTCGTGGGGAGTCATGAGAACTCTGTCCAGTTTGACTTACTCCCTTATGTGGTTCTGGAGTCTCATCAGACAGTGTGGTTGCTGGGGGATCTGATGGTAGGTCACAAGGCCTCTGCTAGTCAGGGTGGGCACTGGCAGTGTCTCACAGGAGATTACAAGCCCTCTGAAAGTCCAGAAAAGGGATGGTGGAGTCTCGTAGAAAGTCATGAGGTCTCTGGCCACTGTAGTACTCCCCCCATTTGGGTCTGGGGTCTCAACAGTCTGGGCTGGCACTGACAGGGTCTTGCAGAAAGTTGCCGGTCTGGGTGAGCACTAATAGGATCTCATGAAAGGCAAGGCTAGACTTTTAAAATGAGTGTGCAAATGTTTGGTGTTTTTTTTTTTTTTTTGGGGGGGGGCATCTGGGTTGTTTCCATATCTTCCCTATTGTAAATAGAGCTGTAATAAACATATGGGTGCATGTATCCTTTTGGAATAGTGTTTTTGTGTCCTTTGGGTAGATTCCCAATAGTGGTATTGCTGGGTCCTATGGAAGCTTCACTTTTATCAGTTTGAGGAAATGCCATACAGATTTCCATAGTGGTTGGACCAGTTTGCATTCCCACCAGCAGTGCAGGAGAGTTCCTTTTTCTCCACATCCTGCCACAATTTGTTGTTGCCTGTTTTTTTAATTTGTGCCATTCTCACTGGTGGATCCCTACTCTTGTATTTCTGGGAAGAGTTTGAAAAATATGTGTATTATAAGTATTTGGTACAATTTACCAATTAAACGATCTGCTCTTAGGCTTTTGCTAGGAGATTTTTGATTACTGATTCAATAACCTTATTTATTATTAATCAAAGTAGATTTTATATTTCCATTTGATTCATTCTTAGGTTACATGTTCATAGGAATTTATCTAATTCTAGTTTGTGCAATATTTTGGTGTGTAATGGTTCATAATAGTTTATTGTGATCTTGTGTATTTCTGTGTAACAGTTGTAACTTACCCTTTTTCATTGCTGATTTTCTTTAGCTCTGCTTTTATTCTAATTTTAAAGAAATCACCAGTTCTAAAATTACTGCGTTAGTACATCATATTTAAAACCTTTATATGATGTAAACACTAAGCAATGAATAATTTGTGATGCTGGTGAAGGATTGAAAAGGAGAATCTTATTTTTCATCATGTCCATTTCAAAAGACTAATTCTTCCAGTATACCACTATTTAATCATCATAATGAATGTTTGTACCTAAAGAAGACATATGATATCCTTGAAAATCACAACAAAGGATTCGCTAATATGTGGGCGAAGTAATCTTTGTGGTTTCTATGAAGTAATGCTACTCATTTTACCTCTTTGAAAGGGCAAAAATATACATGCCAGAGAAACTTGAGATTATTTAAAAGGGTTTTAAAACCAAGATTCAGAGGTGGATGGAGGTTACAGCTATGAGCAATGTCCCATATCTGTAATGAGCTTGCAATGTGGGTAATGAAGAAAATGACTTCTTTACAAAGTTGGAAATGTAGAGTTAGGACAAGGTTGAGCAAAATCACACCACTCTTTCAGTAGTTTAGAATTAATCTGTTTTGGTAATAAGACTGATCCATGAAGTGAAAGGTAGAAAGGGACATTTACTCTCAGGCTCATTTAAAGCACTGTTCATTTCTCAAAACAGAAACATTCTCTTCATTATCCATTAGAATTTTCAAGAATAATCACACTTATAAAATAGGTACTTTTCATCATAGTTTCATCCTTAGAGCTAAAGTAGCTCCATTCATAGAAGTATCTGGCCATTTTTATCTTATTTTTTATAGTTTGGCTACATTGAACACTACAAAGCAGAATGTATTTTCCAATATTATAGGAACCAATGACTTTTTTTGAAATTGTAAATTATAAATCACAGCAGATAAATAGACCACATCATAATAATTTATAGGAAAAGCCATATTCAAACAAATTTAAAAAGTCAATTGAATTTATCCACTGAAACCCAGATCACAAGTTTGCCATTTGGAGAAAACAGGTCAAGTTTAGAAACTTACACAACAGTAACACAAAGAACAGAACTAAAATTGTAGTGTGTCTGCACACACTGAATTCCTAAATGAAAATTTAAGTCAAAAATGCATAATCCAATTATCAAATTATGTGAATGATTTGTCTTTCAACAATACATATTCAAAAATTGAAAATAAGAGTAGCATAGTTTCTCTTATGAATCAAAATAAACTGCTTTTCAAAATTGATATTTAAAAATAAAATGGCATCTATCAGAACTTCAAGTGTGCAAATGAAATAATTATACCCCATGGGCAGAGGTGTTCTGATTATTAACTTAGTGGCATGAAAGCTGGAATTGAACATGTATATAATTTTAATCTATATAAATGATAACTTTTTTCTTAATCTAGAAAAATAAGCAGTTTATTTTTATTTTTTTTTTTTGGATGGCCCCATTACTCATTTAGCTTGAGAAAGAACTAGCTGACAATGACACCACTAGGATGCTGCCCATCATTCCAGTTTTTTGTAAAATACTCATTTCAACCCAATGAAATAGACTCCTGCACTATATTTATAGCATAAGACTATCATTTTGTGGCTGCCTCTGATTGGACTAGAGAAAATACCTGATATATATAGTAAAAGCAGACCCATTAGATAGACTAAGTTAGGCAGATTCTCTATTCTGAGAATTTGTTGAACTCAAAAATGGCTTAGTTAAGTTTGGCAATGCCATTTTAAAAATATAATTGAGAATGGAGCTATTGTGGTTGGATTATGGTAAAGTGTAAGAGAAATATTGTGCAGGAAGAGACAACACTAAAACATTACAACTATGATGATTTTTTTCTATGAAATCATATTTCTGCTAGTTAATATAGCCCTTGGTCACTCAGTCACTTATCAATTAAAATATTGTGGGGAAAAGTTGAGTCTTAAGTTAGGAGGGAAAATGTAGTAGACTAAACATTATTATTATAGTCTTGTTAATAACTAAGACATTAAATATTATTAATAAACTTAAGTGAGCTGTGGAAATAATGGTTGTCAGGATTTTTCATTTTAATGAAGAACTCCCCACAGTATGACTTCAGAACTGTTATCTTGGTTCACAGTGCAATTGTGCCTAGGTAACATTCATACTTCCAAACAATAAAGCAGATATCAGAAATTTACAAATGTGTCAAATAGGTTTTGTACTATTATAGTAGAACAAGGAGAAAACAACAAAAAAATTCTCATAAGTAATCTTTAACTCAACATATTCCTAGAGTGAAAAACATAGGTCTTGACTTTTCTATAGAAGGAAGCTGCTCTTAAGAAAAATTGGGTTTCAAAAATCCAGGTGTGTTGGGTTTCCTTCCAACCTATATGGTAATCTATTCCAGGGCCAAAGAAACCCATATCAAACAATTTATCTTCCACTTATGGATGAATGAGGGGGTGGCTTAAAGGTATGCTGGGTAATGTGATGACAGGTGGGTATTGATTCTGCTTCTTTTTCTGCCTGTATGTAAGAGAATGAGTTTGATGAGCTTGCCAAATAATATAGACACTTCTCCTCCTCTAAACATCTGTGGGTGATCCATTCCCCCAAAATGACAGTATCTGTCTTCCTACTAGCTGGTTGGAAAGACAGTGTGCCAGACTCTCACAGCTGTGGGGGCACAGCTAACTATCCATCTTCAAAATGTACCACATGCAAGTTGTCTGGATCGAGGTAGCCTGAAAAAGCCACTTCTTGAAATAAAACTATCCGAGATCTGATCTTTTAGTGAGGAGTGGATTTCTGCTTCCCCCTGAAATTCTGCACATTAAGGGGGCAGCTAGATGAGAAGTGCCCTCCATTAGATAATGACCTTGCCTTGGGGGACTCTCCTTCTCAGCTTTTAACAGCATGACTGAATCACCTGGGCTGAGATCATTGATGAGCATTCACTACCCTGAATAAAGGTCATCTTCATTTTCCAATGCATGTTGGCAGTTAGACATTTTGAAAATTACAGTTTTCTCTCATAAAAATGTCCCACATTTTTGCTCACAGAAAGAACATGAATTAGTAGAAATTCCCTCTGTCACTGAATAGATTCTAGGTATTCATTTATTTAACTTGTTATCTTTATTTCTGTTACATTTTGAGGAAAACTCCATATACTTCCATACTGTTTTAAATATTAATATATATGTGATCTGAATTCACTTTTTGAAATGCGTCCTAAGGCGTCTAACCATGTAACAGGAGAGTTGTATTAGTTTATCTATAAATATCATTAATATTTAAAATGTAATATTTACATTAATGAGATAATATATTTTACACATATACATACATACACCCTACTGATATGAAAACATAATACATAAATATAGTAACATTGTTGTATATAATACAAGGATATAAAGCCATATATGTCCTGTGGAACTATATATAAAAATAACATTTTATTCAGTATCATAACACCGACTGTTCCAATTATGATTCATCTGATGCCTTTATATAGACTTCCATGCTAATGTCTTGTGATTCTTTTTAGTGTGGATAAATGGATGTGAAGTGCAAATAGCAAGATTCTGATGTGATTTTAGTGCCTTTAAGTATGGCTGAATTCATAAGATTGACAATTGTATTGATGGACATTTCCTCAATTAACCAGTTCTTTGAGAGAATTGATGTATTACACTCACAAAGGACAATTCTCTACCAAACAGATAACCCTCCTTAGAGTCAAGAGTACTTTTGATTTACCTTTCTAACAACTAATGAATCTGGTTTCTCTGGTTCATATCTCATATTATTCACAAATGGGTCACTGATATCAAGTGCACATTTATTAATAGAATTAAAAATGTAATAAGACCTGTAATAAAATAGTATTTTACATTCTGAAGATTTTTAAATTAAAAGTGGCAATACGTGCAAATTTCTTCATAGTCTGGTATAGAGTAAGAGTTTATTGAATGAATGTTATGATTTTCTTAATATGAGATACCACAATAGCCATATCAAATTGCTACATCTAAATATTTTGCTTTCTCTTCTTAGAGAAAAGATGGCCAACGTGCTGAGTAAGAACTCAGCATACTCCATAGAAAGATTCTGGAAGGTTATAAATAATTCATGTTGGAGTGTAAGTGAAGATAAAGGCCAGATTCTAGAGCACAGAGAAAGGTGTGACTGAGTCACTTATTTTTGGTAGATATGTTTGGAAATCATTGGTTCAAGAGATAGTATAAAAAAAGTAATTTTTAGTGAGTGATTTTTCAAGGTTGTGGGTATTTTCCTCATCTAAAGTGTATCATTGTTGCAGTGGTGAAATCTTTACAAAATAAATGTCGTGTTTTAAGATACTAAAACTATTTTGCTAAAGAAACTACAAATCCATTGCTTTATTTTATTTTATGTTTGGGATCTTTGAGTGAGATAGTTCTTAAACAATTGCATTTTGAAAAATACTTGAAATGTACTTGTGACATGATAATTAATGGAATTGAAGTATGTGCACACAGGATGTGACGTCAGAATGAGGTAAGGCAAAGGTTCAGTTCTTAGCATAAATTCAGTAAGAAGTTAGAGACCATTTACCTGGTTGTACTTGTGTTAATCAATTGAGAATTGATATTACCTCAACAAATACACACATACACACACACACACACACACACACTATTGATAACTATTTTAATTAAAAAAAATTTGTGAGAGACTACCACTTACACTTTGGGGACTAGTTGTAATTGATATCCTAAAGAGAATATTCCTTGATTCATAATATTCAAACCCAATATCCCATACTTTGGTTTTTCAAAAGAGCCTTATAATATGTAGAATCTTTATAACTAAATCAAGCTTGGATGAGTAAGTTCAATTATAGAAAATGCACATGGTTCACCAGATTTCAGAGGAGGTTGTTCCACAAAGACCTATAGAGTGCTCCTCACTACCTGGGAAGGGGGCTGTCTCCCCAGGGTCATCTGCCCAATAGACGTAGAAGTTCTGCTTTGCCCCTACGATATTGGCAATGCCTGATTAATGTCTTCCAGACACTTTTACAGATAGCATCTGTCAAAAGCAGCCTTGAACAAAGCTCCAAAGGAAACATGTATATGCAAATCCTTTTCTTTGAAGGATAAAGAGAGGGAGGGAGGAGATATATATGACTTGGGTGTCTGCTTTCTCAGAATGATAACTTTATCTTGGTTTTGAGCTCTCCTCTGAACAGTGTGGAATACGATTAAAAGAAAGTTTTTCGCTCTTTGGCTGACCTACATAAACAGTCACCACAGCAAACGCCCAGGGAAGGAAAGTGTCCTTTTCCTTTGACTGATAAGAGTTCATAATATTTTCAGTATAAGCAGTGACTCTTTATTGTCTTTGTTAAACATGTGACAGTTGTGTAGGGGGCAAGTAGGAGAGGAATAAACAGAAGAGAGAGACCACAGGGACATGCTTGGGGGAGCAATGAACTGCCTTTTGGGGAAGGGGGAGATATGGTGACAAAGGTTGTTCCCTTCAGCAAATGATCCTCCTGTGGTATATTGATAAAATTTGCTATAAGAGAAGCTATTTTTGCCTCTTTAGCAGTTTATTTCCTATAATCATTTTTGATGGGGCAGCTGATCCACATAGTATACCTCAGGTATTATCTAAGTGGAGATTGAATTACTTTTATACTACCACCAAATGTAAGAAAATAAAATAAAAAATTCAAGACTTTATTTCCCACATGATTTTATTTCCTTATGCCTGTTTGGAATAGTAACTACTACTTATTTTAATCTGTTTAAACTGCCTTTCCACAAATATGCTAAATAAAGGATTTAAACATTTAGAAAGAATGGGAAGATGCCAATGCACAAAGCTGCAGTCATTATCTAACCAAAAGAAAAAAACTTTGGAAGAAAAAAATCACAAATATCAAGACTTTGAAAAATCTACTTGTTATCTTTTCCACTCCGGTGATTTTAGACTTCCCCACCAAATTGAAACACCATTTTCTGAACAATAATGTAATACATTTTTGACATCACAAAAGAATGCTTTTAAGGCATAAAATGCATTTCCCTTATGTAATCAAAAACAAAACCCTATAAATTATAATGCAATGAACAGTCCAACTTCTCTATTGAATCTATTTTAATGATATATGCTGATAAAGCTCTTAGTCACTTGTGCTAACTGTCTAGTGAAAGCTTTCTGGATCTGGTTTAACCCATATTAAATGCCCTGGTGGTGGCCCTGAAATAAAAAGAGAAGGGGAAAATTAATCCTAGCTTTTGTTTCATTACATATTTTAATAAATGTTGCTGCACATTTCTTATACATTAATGTCTCACACAGAATGCCAAATGGTTTGATTCTTTCAATGGAAAGAGCCAAGAACAAATTTACACATTAAAATGTAAAGCAATTCAACAGTGTAGGCAGTGTTTTCCAGAAGATGATGTGTTTTCTCTTTCTTAATAACTTTTCATAGTCATTTCAGCTTTATATATAAATAGACTTTGCTAGAAGTTTTCAGAGGACCTTTTCTTTTATTCCCCTTTGTTACTCTTTGGATTGCTGAGAATGTCTCAGCACTGTCTTGTATGTTCACGTGTAATAGATTTCACTTCTTTGACATAATGAGTTGCAAGTTGATGGGGACATTAGCTATAATTTGCCATGAAACATTTGTGCACATAGAAAAATGTAAATATAAAATATTAAAAAAAAGGACTGCACACTTTTTTTTTTTAAGCAGAGATGTGCTTAAATAACAGAATACTAGAAGACATTGCAGCAGTCCATGAGATGACCGTTTCTGGGACTTCTTTAAATTGAGATAAAGGGACTGCTTAAAAAAATATATTAGTAAAGGGGCTCCCTATGGATGATAGCAGTCAGCTTTCTAGTTGCCAGTATTTTCATTTAAGGAAAAGGAATAGTGGGGCAGCTATAATGTAGACTCAGTTCTGATACTTAAAATTGCCTTTGGGAAACAAAGATACAATCATCTCATTGGTTATACTTTAATAAGTCTTCTGAATGGAAAATTAAGCAGGAAACTCCTTTTGGTGATAGATATCTGCTGTCTAGTAAAGTGGTAAAGGTGGAAACAGCACAATAGAGCTACTGTGTGTAAGGGAAGCAGAGTTATGATTAGGACCCAGTCTGTGTGGGCTCTGTGACTTGGTACAGATGGTTGAGCATTCTAAATCTCATACTTGAGCTTCATGATTACAGAGTATTACAAAAGGAATTTTCCAGTATTAAATTGTATGTGTGAAGAAACTCATTGAGTGCTTTGCTGGGGTGGCAAACTAGACCTCATCCCACAGGTAGGAGTTGGAACTTGGGCTGGGGAACCATAGTTCACCCCCATGGAATGATGATGATCTCAAGACTGATAACTAACAGAGTCCTCCTTTCTTCATCCTAGAAATACTTTGCCCATCTTAAGCTTTTCAGTCTAGGGAATCAACTTCAAATTGAGATTGGAACATTAAATAAAAACTGTGTCTACCTATTTCAACAATGTAGCTGACTCTGGAGCAAGTAAATTTTTCTTACCTCTTCTGTGTACTCTTTCTTCTGTGCTAATAACTTGTCCTCTGCATTGTTTCTTTCACCAGTTCCCCAACTCATTCCAGTTTTGATATCTGAGCTTATAATTTATGTGTCATATAGGTATAAAATTCTGATTTTTGACATAAAAATCAAATTATGCAAGGTTAGATGAAGAGTAAATGGCAAACCTCAGAAATACAAATTCTCCTTTGTCTTGTCCCCCTTTTAGTTCTCTCTGCTTAACCTGCTCATTATATTGCACCTTTGCCAGTTGTTCTCCACTTGGGATTATGGACCACATCAGTCAACCTGTCTGGTTTTCAGTACCAAGTTTCTTAATATTTGGCCTATCTAGTTTTGATGGCCCTCAATTAAAAGTCACTTCTTAACTTTTTTTGTAAAATTCAGGTAGTTTTTTTTTCTCAAATTTTATTGATCTGCTAGTCCTTTACATAACAATCTAATTTTAGGAGCACAACTTCACATTTCCATATGTGCACATGCTTTACTTGCCCTCCAACAAAGCTCCAGTGCCGAGACCCTATCACATTCCCTCACTTCTCTCCTCGTCCCTCCCCCCACCTCTATTTTTCCCAGAGACTAAGAATTACTATTTTTTACAGGTCTGTTTTCTTTATGTCCCACAAATAAGTGAAACCATCCAATAACTGTCTGATTTCTGCCTTCACTTACCATAGTCACCTCAAGATCATTTATTTTGCCCAAAAGGCACTATTCCATCTATTTTAATAATTGAGTGATATTTCATTAAGTATATAGTCTACAATTGATCTCACCAGACCATGGACATTTAGGTTGATTCCATGTCTTGACTATTGTGAATAAAGCTATAAACTATTAGAAATACATAAATCATTTATTAGTGTTTTCATTTTTTTGAGTATAGTGATTGCTGAACCATATGACATTTCCACTATTTATTTTTTTTTACCATTTTGTGGATTTTTTTATTGTTATTTATATCTTTTACATTTTGTATTCCCTTGGGTAATCCACCACCAATTCACCCATGATCCATCTCCGTGGTTCTTTGTGTTCTTTTCTACTCCATTTTGTGCCCTTATCCCCCCCCTCCCCCACCAGCCACTGAGTGTCTCTCTCCTATTTGGTTTCCTTATAGTCCTGTTATAAGTGAAATCATTCGATATTTTTCTTTCTTTCTGGCTTATTTCACTGAGCACGGTCCCCTCTAATTCCATCCATGTTGCTGCAAATTGCATGTGTTTATCTTCTTTGAATGCTGAATAGTATTCCATTGTGCATATGGACCACATCTTCTTGATCCAATCATCTGTTTTAGGACATCTGGGTTGCTTCCATACCTTTGCTATTGTTGAACAGTGCCACAGTGAACATAAGGGTGCATGTATCCTTTAGAATTAGTGCTTTTGTGTCCTTTGGGTGGATTCCCAAAAGTGGTATTGCTGGGTCGTATGGAAGTTCCATTTTTAGCAGTTTAAGGAACCGCCATACAGCTTTCCATAGTGGTTGGACCAGTTCACATTCCCACCAGCAGTGTAGAAGAGTTCCTTTTTTTCCACATCCTTCCCAGCATTTGTTGTTGCCTGTATTTTTAATGTGTGCCATCCTCACGGGTGTGAGGTGGTATCTCATTGTGATTTTGATTTTCATTTCCTTGATTATAAGTGATGTTGAACATTTTTTTCATGTACCTGTTGGCTATTTGCTTTTCTTTGGAGAAGTGCCTTTTTAGCTCTTTTGCCCATTTTTTGGCTGGATTATTGGCTTTGTTTTTGTTGAGTTGTGTGAGTTCCTTCTCAATTTTTATTATCAGTCCTTTATCAGTTGTAATGTGTGAGAAGATATTTTCCCAGTTGGTAGGGTGTCTGTTAGTTTTGGTTAATGTCTCTTTTGCTGTACAGAAGCTTTTTATTTTGATGTAATCCCATCTGTTTATCTTGTCCTTCACTTCATTCGCTTTGGGGGAATGCGTCTTTAAATATTTTGCTGAGATCAATTGCACGTAGAGTTTTGCCTATATTTTCTTCTATAAATTTTATGGTTTCAGGTTTTATGTCCAGGTCTTTTATCCATTTGGAGTTGGCTTTTGTGCAGGGTGTGAGGTAATAGTCTAGCTTCATTTTTTTGCATGTGGCTGTCCAGTTTTCCCAGCACCATTTCTTGAATAGACTGTCCTTGTTCCACTGCATTTTCTTTGCTCCTTTGTCAAAGATTAGTTGTTCTTAGATATGCGGCTTTAATTCTGGGTATTTTGTTCAGTTCCATTGGTCTTTGTGTTTTCCAGTACCATGCTTCCAGTACCACGCTTTGTAGTATAGTTTGAAATCAGGGAATGAAATTCCTCCATTTTCTTTCTTTTTAGTCAGGAGGGCTTTAGCTATGCGAAGCTTTTTGTGGTTCTATATGAATTTCATCAGTAGTCGATCTATTTCTTTGAAGAATGTCATTGAGATTTTTATTGGAATAGCATTGGATCTGTAAATTGCTTTTGGTAGGATTGCCATTTTGATAATGTTAATCCTTCCAATCCATGAGTAAGGGATGCCTTTCCATTTTCTTGTGTCTTCTTCTATGTCTTTCAACAGTGTTTTATACTTTTCTTTGTATAAGTCCTCTATATCTTTTGTTAGATTTATTCCCAGATATTTGATTTTATCACTTTTTAGTTTTTTAAGGAATTTTTTAAGGAAAACTGTACCAAATTACCTTTGGTACATCCAACATTGGGTGGGTGTTCCTTTCTCTCAGCATCCTCATTGACATTTTCTGTGTCTAGTTTTTTGATACAGGCATTCTCACAGGGGTGAGGTGATATCTCATTCTGATCTTGACTTGCATTTCCTTACTAAAAATTATGTTGAATCTTTATTCATGTGCCTGCAGGTCATCTACCTGTCTTCTTTGGACATTGTCTATTTAGATCTTTTGTTCACTTCTTGACTGGATAAATTTTATGTTTAGTTGCAAGAATTTGTGATGTGTTTTGGAGAGTAACCCCTTGTCAGATATGTGATGGGCTTATATCTTTCAAGTGTTTTGTGTTTTTTTGCTTGTGTATTTTTTAGGACAAGTGCTTTATAGTTGTATTTGTTTACTTTTGCTTTTATTTACCTTTGGATTTGAATTCCCACTTCTTGATGGTTGATGTCCAAGAATATACCACTTTTATGTATTTTATGGCTTCAGCTCTTCTAAGTATTTCCAACTGTGTAATTTTTGTTTTAGATAA
Source organism: Scalopus aquaticus (assembly GCA_004024925.1). Taxonomy (NCBI): domain Eukaryota; kingdom Metazoa; phylum Chordata; class Mammalia; order Eulipotyphla; family Talpidae; genus Scalopus; species Scalopus aquaticus. Next base: position 20,172 of record PVIJ01015424.1, read on the forward strand.
CATTGATTATAACAGTCTTTGTTTTAGAGGTATAGCTTTACGACTTTTCAGATGTATGCTATCTCATTATGGCCGACCTCAAAACACCTATAGCCTTTCATGATGGTCCACTGGGCCCCTCCAGTGCTCATACTCTGCTTTGTAGACAGAACTTAAGTCAGATTTCAAGGACTAATTTTGGCCTAGTTTTGTTTGTTACTTTTTTGATTGTTTCTTTGTATTCCAAATATGATAGTCGTCATCCAGTATTTTTTTTTTAAGATTTATTTATTTATACATACAAGCTGGGGTACAGACCAGAGGTATAGGGCGGCGAGAGGGTCCACCAGAGACAGAGCGGGGAGCAGAACAGGCAGATCAGAAATACACTGCTGAGGGGAGCAGCGGGTGAGGCAGGAGAGGTCTGCCGCACCATGTGGGATTCTCCTTGGCCAGGCGTCGAACTCACATCGCCGCTGCTGACAGCTCCACAGCGCAGCGCTTAACCGCTGAGCCACCAGGGAGGCCCCAGTATTTTTCTCTTTCTGACGTTTTCTGCTCAGCATAATCCCCCCAGTTCTATCAATGTTGTCAAAAGTGGCGGAAGTATATCCCTTCATAGTGTTCTGTCATATAAATGTGCCACATCTTAATCCACTCATCTGTCCTTGGGCAGTTAGGTTGTTTCCATAACTTGACTATTGTAAATAGTGTTTCAATGAACATAGGAGTGCTTATATAGCTTTAAATTAGTGTTTTTGTGTTCTTCAGATGGAGGAGTAGAATTGCTAGGTCATATGGAATATCTAATTTAAAAATTTTGAGAAACCACTCTACTATGTTCCACAGTGGTTGGACCCATCTCTGTTCCCAAGGACAGTACATTTCTCCATTCTCCAGTCTATTTTTATTCACATTCTTGCCAATACTTTTTTGTTTTTGGTTTTTGTTTTTAATTTATTTTTATTTATGCATAGAAGAGTTGGGTTGTGGCCATAGGGGTGTATGTGGTGGGGGGAGCATGGGTGTGAAAGGATTCACCAGAGACAGAGTGGGGAGCAGAACAGGCAGATCCACTGAAATACACTGCTGAGGGGAGCAGCAGGCGAGGCAAGAGAGGTCTGCTGCGCCATGTGGCTTAGCTCCCTGGCCAGAGATCTACCTCATGTTGCAGTGACTGACGATAGCTTGATAGTGCTGAGACTAACCCCTTGTGCCACGAGGGAGGCCTGCTTCTGGTCATTTTGATATGGGCCATTCTCAGGGGAGTGAGGTAGCAAATCATGATGGTTTTGATTTTCATTTCCCTAGTTAGTGAAGATGAATATTTGTTAATGTCCATTAGCCATCTGTGTGTCTTCTTTGGAGAAGTGTCTATTTAGCTTTTCTTGTCACTTTATGATTTGGGTTGTTTTCTTTTGTTGTATGATTTCTTTGTAGATCTAGGATATTAGCTCTTTGTTGATTGTCTACCATACAAATATTTTCTCCCACATAGTAGGGTATTTTTTGTTTTGATGGCATTTTCTTTAGTTTTGTAGAAGATTTCTAGTTTGATATCCCGTTTATTTTTGCTTTTTGTGTCCCTTGCGTTTGGCATTGAGTCTCAAAGACATTCCTGAAGCTACTGTCATGGAGTGCTTTGCCTAAGTTTTCTTCTGTTTATTGAAGTTTCAGTTCTTATATCGAAGTATTTAATCTATTTTGAATTAATTTTTGAATATGGTGTGCAATAGTGGTCCAGTTTTTTTCTTTACATATGGTGAACAGTTTTCCCAACACTATTATCAGAGAGAATTTCATTTCTCTGTTGTATAATCATTTCTCCTTTGTTGTAGATTAACTGTCCATTTATGAGTGGGTTTGTTTCTGAGATCTTTTTTATTCCGTTGGCATTTTTTTCTTTTTCTCTACCAACACCATATTATTTTGATTATTATCATGGTGTAGTATAGCTTGAAGTCAATGAGTATAATAACTCCATTTTTCATTTTTCTGTAAAAATTGCTTTGGCTATTTGGGGGTCTTTTGTGGTTCCATACGAATTTTGTAATTTGCTGTTCTTCCTTGAAAAATTTCATTGGGATTTGATAGATAGTGCTTGTTCTTGCTCTTTAAATTACTTTAGCTAATATGGCCATTGTGTATTCCTCCAACCTATGAACACAATATATCTTCCCATTTCTTTATTTTATTTTTTTAAAAGTATTTTTATTTTTATTTATTTTTTAAGATTTATTTATATATACAAGCTGGGGTACAGGCCAGAGGTGTGGGGCCATGAGAAGGTTCACCAGAGACAGAGTGGGGAGCAGAACAGGCAGATTGACGGAAATAACTGCTGAGGGGAGCAGTGGGTGAGGCAGGAGAGGTCTGCCACACCATGTGGGAATCTCCCCAGCCGGGCGTCGAACGTGCATCACCGCTGCCGACAGCTCCACAGTGCAGCGCTTAGTCACTGCGCCACCAGGAAGGCCCCCATTTCTTTATTTTCTATGACATTGTTTTAAAGTTTTTACCTCCTTTAAGTTTGCTCACAGGTATTTCATCCTTTTTTTGGTGCAACTATAAGTGGATTATTACTTTCTCAGTTTCTCTTTCCTCTAATTGTTTGCATATAGAAATGAAACCAATCTTTATGTATTGATTGTGTAGCCTGCTAGTTTACTGTATTCATGTATTATTTCTAGTGATTGTTTTTATTTTTGTACTGTCTTTTGGATTTTCTATGTACATTATGTCCTCTATGACTAGTGACAGTTTCACTTTTCCAATTAGCATTACTTTTATGTATGTTTATCCATAATTGCTCTAACTAGAATTTGGAATACTATATTGAACATTGTTCTTAAAGTGTATATTCTTGTCTTGTTCCTGATCTTAGAATAAATGTTTTCAGTTTTTGACTATCAAGAATGGTATTGACGGGCCTCCTTGGTGGCGCAGCGGTTAAGCACTGTGCTGTGGAGCTGTCGGCAGCACGCGATGCAAGTTCGATGCCCATCTGGGGAGAATCCCACATGGTGCGGCAGACCTCTCCTGCCTCCCCCACTGCTCCCCTCAGCAGTGTATTTCTGATCTGCCTGTTCTGCTCCCCACTCTGTCTCTGGTGAACCCTCTCACTGCCCCACACCTCTGGCCTGTGCCCCAGCTTGTATGTATAAATAAATCTTAAAAAAAAAACCAGAATGATATTGACTATGAGTTTGTCATATATTCTTTTTTATATGTTGAAATATATTCCTTTTATTCCCAATCTATAAAGAGTTTTTATAACAAATGTGTGTTGAAACTTGTCAAAAATGCTTTTCAATATCTATTGAAGCCATCATGTTATTTTCAATTTTTCATTGATGTGGTAAATAACATTGATTGCTTTACATATCTTGAAATAAAATTTGCATTCCTGGAATGAATCCCACTTGATGAATGATTCTCTAAATATATGGCTGGATTCTATTTGTCAAAATTTTGTGGAGGAATTTTGCATCTATATTCATCAGGGAAACTGGTCTGTAGTGTGTGTGTGTGTATGTGTGTGATGTCCTTGTCTGCTTTTGGTAACAGTAATGTTTGCCTCATAAAATGTGTTGTGGATAAACCTCATGTTTGAATTTTTGGTAAAATTTGAGAAAATTTGGTAGTAGGTCCTTTTGGAAAAATTGGTAGATTTCACCGATGAAGTCATCTGGTCCTAGACTTTTGTTATTAGGGAGACTTTGATTACGATTTCAATATCATTATTTGTAATTTTTTTTCAATCTATTCATCCTACTTCAGTCTTGGAAGATTATATATTTCTGAAAATTTTCCCAGTTTTTCTATGTTGTCCAATTTGTAGATATTCACAATAACACTTTATGATCTTATGTACTTGCTTTCATACCTGTAATTTCACCTCTTTCATTTCTAATTTCCCTTATTAGTTTTATGTTCCCTTAGCCTAATTAAGGTTTTATCAATTTTGTTTATCTTTTCAAAGTACTTGCTTTTTGGTTTCATCGACCTCCAGAACTTTTTAATTTCTCTTTCATTCATTTAGGTTCTAATTTTTATTATTTCTTTACTTCTGTTGATCTTTTTTTCTAGTTTCTTTAGATATAAAGTCAGATTTCTTGAAACTCCTTACTGACACAACTCATATCGCTATTTACTTCTCTTTTAATGCCAGTGTTGCTGAATCCCACATGATCCATTAGCATCCATTAGTTTTGTCCATTCATGTTTAGGTGTTTATTGATTTTATTTATTTTGACTTCTGATAGTGAAACAATGATGTTTCTTGGTGTAGATAATTTTACATTTAGAATTTTGGGTGTCCATTCAGATTCCTGGACATTCCTGTTTAGTTCTTTCCATAAGTTTGGGAAATTCTCAGTTATCATTTTGAATGTTATCTCTGCTCCCTTCTCTCTTTACCTTCTAGAATACACATTATCTATAGGTTTCATTTTCTTTTAGATTCTGATATTTTTTTTTTCTTCTTCTTTACTTTTCCCACTGAGGTCATTTGGACACTGTGACTTCACTTTCTGAAATTCTCTCTTCTGCCTTACTGCCTTACTAAGTAGATTCATTTCCTTATTCTCATTTCACCAGTATCTTTGTGTGCTTTAAAAAAACAAACTTCAATCTCTTTAGTAGGAAACGCTTTCAGGTCCTGTATTTCTTTTCTTTCCAATATCCTTAACCTGCCTTTTGTGTTTGATTGAGCCTCTAGGACTTCGTTGAGCTTCTTTATGATTCTTCTATTAAAATCTTGTTAGGTCCTCAAATTTTACGTCCCTTTTATAGGTGCCTGGCCTTCTAGTCTTTACTTTCAGCATTCCCACCTTCTGTTTATTTTTTTTCTAAACTTTTTTTTTAAAGATTTATTTATTTATACCCACAAGTTGGGGTACAGGCCAGAGGCATGGGTTGGTGAAAGGATTCACCAGAGACAGAGTGGGGAGCAGAACAGGCAGATCAGAAATACACTGCTGAGGGGAGCAGCAGGAGAGGTCTGCCGCACCATGTGGGATTCTCCCCGGCTGGGTGTCGAACTCTCATCGCAAGCTGCCGACAGCCCCACACAGCGCAGTGCTCAACCGCTGCGCCACCAGGGAGGCCCCACCTTCTGTTTAGATGCATATGTGTTGCCTTATTTTTTCTAGTGGTGATGTTTATTTTGCTTATTTCCATTGTTTAATTTGGTGGCAGGTAAAGGCAGGATTGGAAAGTGGAATACAAAGATTCATTCTCCTTCTGGTGGAGTGGGAAGGCTATTCTAGGCAGAAGTTCCCACTGTCACTTCTGTTGCTCTCCAGAGCAAGCACTCTTCACTGCCTAATGGAGCCCAATTTTATGGCACTGCCTCCTTAATCCTCTCTACTCTGTAGTGTGTAGTAGGTCACTCTCTCTGATCTCCCAGTATGGAGGGAGTTGGGATGGGACTCTGCCACCTGCATATCCAATATCCAACTGTATACATGTGGATCTTCACTCTACCCTGAGTTAAAACCATTTCCTGTGCATTTTCTGTGTACCACACTTTCTTTAGCTTGTTACCAGTTCATTCAACTGAGCAAAATGAGTTCTCTGTTCAAGCACCACAGCAAGCCATCGACCTCTAATAAAATATCTGTGGGTCAGTCACCCATTCCCAGTGATGAGCAGGCAAATTTTCTGTGAGAACAATTTAATTTTTCTTATTTAAAACTAGGGGAAAAGTGAAGCAAAACCTCCCTATTCTGCCATGCAGTTAGTCTCTAGGTAGTTCTTTTAAGCTCTTTCAGAAACTCTTATCTATAAATAGCCGATATATATATATACAAAAACAACAAGTTCTAATGGTAGTTTATAAGTCTGTATATTAGGCTAGAGGGTAGAAATTTGGGGGTGAATACTTGTTCCTAACAAATGATCTATTTAATTACTGAAAATATTTGATATTCTTGAATATATACTAGACATGTTGGGGTTATATAAAGCCACTGCTAAAGTCTCTGAACACATAGAAAGTTTTCAAAAACTCATTTTGTTCAATACCTGAATAAAAATAGACAACGATAATTCCTCTGTTGTTCTAAATTCAATGATTTGTCTCCTGGTGGTTAGGTGACAACCACTGATTTGATCACCTAGTCCCATGCTTCTGGCTTGGTAAATGTGGGAAGTTCTGGCATTTCTGAAGCATTTATCTTTTTTACCTCTAATCCATGTGTTAATAACCACTGTGTTGTAGTGAATAATACAGTTTTCTCATTTACAACATTGAATGTGTCATCTGTAAATGGTGAGAGTTTTGCGTCATCTCCAGTTTAATGTCTTTTATTCTCTTCCTTGCATAATTGCTCTGACTTTATCTTCCAATACTATGTTGAATAAATGTGATGAGAGTAAGAAACCTTTGCTATTTTTCTTGAACTTAGAGGACAAGTGTTAGCTTTATGCTATTGAGTATGATCATAGCTATAGTATGGTTCTATTTTTTTTATTATGTTGAGGTATATTTATTTCAATACCTACTTTTTGGGAGTTTTTGTCATAAATGGTTACTGTATTTTGACAAATGTTTTTTCTACAACTTATGAAGTGATCATATGATTTTTTTATACTTTATTAATGTGATATATCACATTGATTTGTGAATGCTGATCATCCTCCGATTATTGGAAAGAAACTCACTTGTTTGTGTTGTAGGATCCTTTCAATGTATTATTGAATTTGGTTTGCTAATTTATTGAATATTTTTACATCTGTATTCATAATATATATGGGCTTTAGGTTTTTTTAGTGGCCTCTTTATCTTATTTTGCTATCAAGGCAATGCTGGTCTCATAAAATGAGTTTGTAAATTTTTCCTCCTATTTTTGAACAAGTTTGAGAAGAAATATTAATGTTTCTTTAAATCTTTGTTTGAATTCACCAGAAAAGCTAAATTTGTGTTTCTCTTTGTATTTCTTATTTTATTTGTGACTCCAGATTCAGTGTATATATAAGAAGAGTTGAGTTTTAGGAGCCTCTTACATGATTCTTTCACTGGAGCTCCCCAAATCCATCTTAATATGATTTATGAACCAGTTTTCTCCATTTTCCCCCCTCTATATTCTAAATATTTTCAGCAAAATAAACAGCTTTAATTACGTGATTGTAATACTAGTACTGCATTATAGAATATATAATATATTTAGTGAATTCCCTAGTAGGGGATAAGTCATTCTCAAATTTGGAAAACTATAAAACATATATTTATATATTATTTGTCCACATTTTTCTTTAATATCCACAATGTCCTAAGAACAAATCCCTAAAAATATAATTATAGGCCAAAAGCATGCCCAATTTTAAACCTTTAATTATTGCCAAATGTCAGCCTGCAAATATGCAACATTTTAGCCTCTCACCAGCAAGGCATGACAGTTTTTTCTTTGGCCTTGTAGTTCTATCATTGCTAAAATACATTTCCACAGGAGGAAATAAATTACATCTCATTTTAATGCAGCATTCCAGATATTTTAGTTTTGGAACTTGTAACTACTTTTTAAACTTATTTTCACTATACCAAAGATACACAAATATGTATTAAAAAACAATTTTATAGTTTTTTTCAAATTTGTGTAATTTGAGAAATGATAAATTGGAAGATGAAGTTAATTGCATTAAATCACAAATCTTTTAGTACAGAGGTAAAATAACACAGCTTCAATTTATTCTCATGGGAAAATTAAAAACATTGGGTCTCAAATCATTTTCGTATCCCCTCAATAAAATGCTATGCTACTTAGTGTATCTTGGAACAAAGAAAATTCCCTGTCAATTTAAAATTAGGAAAAAAATACTTTTTAAATGCCAGCTATCTGAACAGCAACTATCTAAATAAGTTGAGTGACTTATTGAAAAAACACTCAGAACTTTTTCTTAGAACCATAAATAGAATATCTTTAAAACCTTCCCAAAGTTTTAAGAGATCTGTATTTCACTTTGAAGATTTCTACCCAACAGCTCTAAGTTTCTTAAACAGAATGTTAAAAGATGTTTCTTCTTACTTGTTCACCAGCTCCAAGGCACCTGTGTCCCCTGCCAATGATTCAACAGTGCGTGTAAGTCCTAAAGCCAAACAACATTAAGTCCTGACTTTAAAAATGTGGAAATGTTTACTAGTATGAGCTTCAGTCATTTGAAATCCTATTTACCATTTTAGCTGATTTCAGCATCCTTCACTGTTTATCTAATTGAATCTGACCCTTCAAATCTCCACTCACTCTTGCCTCACCTCAGAGGACTTTCCTATTGCCCCATAGAAAGTAGGTCTCTTGTTACTGTGACTCAGAGCTCTGTTGTTTTCCTTCCTGGCACTCATCCCCACTCACTCTCTGAGGATACTTGTTTTCTCCCTAGACTAAAACTTCATGAGGACAGTCTTCCAGTTCTCATTATACTGAACCTAGTTGTTGTATAAATGGAGTTAATGTGACTTTAATGTCCAGAGGGAAAACATGAAGACTTTAGGATTGATACCTCATGGAATAAAAGATTAAGAGAAGGTTGTGATTCTTGGGCTTCCCTGGTGGCACAGCGGTTAAGCGCTGCGCTGTGGCGGTCAGCAGTGGCGACGTGGGTTCGACGCCAGGCTGGGGATATTCCCATATGGTGCGGCAGACCTCTCCTGCCTCACCCGCTGCTCCCCTCAGCAGTGTATTTCCAACGATCTGCCTGTGCTGTTCCCCACTCTGTCTCTGGTGAACCCTCTCGCTGCCCCACACCTCTGGCATGTACCCCAGCTTGTATGCATAAATAAATAAATCTTTAAAAAAAAGGGTGATTTTTTAAATGAGTTTTCTACAATTTTAATATTTCTCTTAATTATTGAAATTATGTTCATAAAATGTGATAAATTATAAATGCATTTGATAAATTCATGGAGTAAAATACAAGAAATTCTGATGCTTTGATGATCTGTGTAACATTTGGGGTTGCATCCTGTAGACAGGCATTGTTCCTCTGATCTAACTTGTAAGATAAGAACAAGATGGGAAAAAAGGGCATCACTTTGTAATTGATGTGAATGTAAGAAGCACTATGTTAAATCATAGAGAAGAGGGATAAATTAATAATTAAAAAAAATTTCAATTAACATGACATGAAACAACTTTTCTAATTTTTAAAGAGTTCTAGGGCTTAACTTTGGTGTTCTTTAACAAAATTAGGATTATAGAATAAAGTCTAAGAATGACGTTTACAAGCAAAATAACACGATTCTGGATTTCAATAACTTGTTCTAAAAGGGCATAGTATCATCAAAGCAAGCATACTCATTATAGTAAAATATATATGTTGTTGGTGTTGCGATGTGCAGAGGTGAATATATGCTCTTCTATGGAAATTTCTCACCTATTAACAGAAAATTTGCTTAGCTTTTTCATAATATTAGAATGCAAAGGGTTGAGATTTTTTAAAACAGATAATATATGAGTGTCGGTATATGTGGTTTTATTTTAACTGGATACAGAATTCACTTTTCAGCAATTTGAATGTCTTTAAATATTTCAGTTGTGTCATCCTACTGCATTCTGACCTCCATGGTTTCTGATGAGCACACAGCTAGTAATCTCATTGAGAATCTCTGGCATGTGATAATTCACTTTTCTATTGCTGCTTTCAAGAATCTTTATCTTTGACTTTGACACTTTCTTCTTTTAACACTGGTTATATGTGACTAGGTATGGAATTTGTGATGGTTAAATTTTTGTGTCACCTTGATTGGGGCATAGGGTGCCTGGGTATTTGATCAAAACATTATTCTGAGTGTATATATAGAGGCATTTTTTGATGAGATTAACATTTGAATTAGTAGATTAAGTAAATAAAGCAGGTTGCCCTCTCTAATATGGATGGTCCCCATCCAATTAATTACAGACCTGAAGAGAATTAAAGGACCTGAGTAGAGGGTACTGTTCTACCTGGCTATTTGAACCAGAACATCACTCTTTTCCTGAACTTGAACTAGAATTATACCATGGATTCTCCTGATCTCTAACTTGCTGGTTACAAAATTAAGGCTCCTCTTCCACTAATATCATGTGAGCCAATTCCTTGTAATAATTCTACATAATATATGTGCATATATGTATGTACTTTTATATAATATATTCACTGAAATCTTAGCCCATGACATGATGATGACAAACTGATGATATTAGGAGGTAGGACTTCTGGGATTTGAGGTGATTAGTTCCTGAGAATCACCTCATGAATGGAATCTGTACCCTTATAAAAGACAGTCCAGAGAGATCCCTCATCCTCTTTAATTATGTAATGACAAAGTGGAAAGGTGCCATCTTAGTGTAGGTCCTCACTAGCCACCATGCCAAAGCTCCTGGCACCATTATCTTGGAATTCCCTATTTCCAAAATTGTGACAAATATACTTGTTTATAATCCACCCAGTTTATGCAGTTCATTATTTGTACCTGCATGGATCAAGACTGACAATTAGGGGCCTCCCTGGTGGTACAGTGGTTAAGCGCTGTGCTTTGGAGCCGTCGGCAGCTGTGATGCAAGTTTGACGCCCAGCCAGGGAGATTCCCACATGGCATGGCAGACCTCTCCTGCCATGACCAGTGCTCCGCTCAGCAGTGTATTTCCATAGATCTGCCTGTTCTGCTCCCCACTCTGTCTCTGGTGAACCCTCTCGCTGCTCCACACCTCTGGCCTGTACCCCACCTTGTATGCATACATAAATAAATCTTAAAAAAAAAACTGAAAATTAGTACCAAGTTGTGGTGGTATAGCTGTGAAAGTTACTTTGGAACTTCGTGACAAGGAGAAGCTGGAATTAGTGTGAGGAGCATGATAGAAAAAGCTAACTTACTATGAATGGAGCTGTAAAGGTAATTCTGGTGAGAATGCAGGAGAGAGAGGAAGGGAGACTCGCTTTTCCTATAGGATGCCTTTTTGGGTATGGACAGAATGTTAGGAGAAATATGGACAGTAAAGGCTATTCTGATGGCTCAAATAGAAATGAGGAACATGCTTAAGAATGGAGTAAAGGCTACCATGGTTATAATGTGACTAAGAACTTCAATGAATTTTGCATTCCAGTGTTATGTGCAGGGTAGCACTTGCAAGCCATAAAACTGGATATATGACAGAAGAAATAAGTAAAGCATTGAAAGCAATGCTTGGTTTCTCTTACAGAAAAATTGAAGAAAAGGAAAATATAGAATTGCTAAAAGGGAAATACGTTAAAAATATGGAAAATATTTGATCAGTCCACATTGAAAAAAAGAGACTCTAGGAGAGAACACAAAGTGTGGTCAGGGAAGACTGATTTCCAATGAGGGACCAAAGCTGCCTAGCTCATGTTGAAGACACTGCTCCCTGAATTTGGTACTGTGAACCCTAGCTGTTTCAGGGGCAACTCCAGTGTTCTGTTGTATTGTTGCAGCATGAGCTTCATCAAGCCAAATATGGTGGCATGGCTACCTCGACCTAGTTTCAAGGGATAAAGGGTCCTTAAGCCAAGGGTGCACATTCCAGATGGAAGCCTCCTGCACACATGGGTCCATCATGCAGAGATTCCCAAGTGTGGCAATGTTTAGTGGAATTTCAAGTGGAGTTGCTCCCAGTGACCCTGCTGGTATGCAAGCTGACCAGGTCTCAATATAGGTGTAAATCAAAACCACAGTATTGTGGCCTGGCCTATGCTTAGCTATAAAATAGATGTGAGTGGAGTCAAAGCCTTGGGACCAGACCACCATCCCAATGTGGCAGGAGGGCTGGACCCCCATCCCAGTGGGCCAAAATGTTCTGGAATTGTTGGGACCTATAACCCCTATATTTGTCCTAATTCTGTTTCAGAATGAGAGTAGATAGCCCATGTTGGCCCTACCAATGTATTTTGGTTTGTTTGATTTCACAGCTGAGGAGAAATTTTCCCCAGAATGAAGCTTGACAACTGCATCTTACTTAGAAATATTTTTTAAAGATTTTTTTTTTTTTTTTGAGTACAAGAACTGGGGTGTAGGCCAGAGGTGTGTGTATTGGCGGGTGGGGAGGGTATTCACCAGAGACAGAGTGGGGAGCAGAACAGGCAGATCGACTGAGATACACTATGGAGGGGAGCAGTGGGCAAGAGAGGAGAGGTCTGCTGCACCATGTGGGAAGCTCCCTGGCCAAGCCAGAACTCATGTCTGCCACAGTACAGTAGCTGGCAATAGCTTGATAGTACTGAGACGTCAATCCCTGAGCCACCAGCGAGACCCTTTACTTAGAAATATTTTTGACTAAGATTTTAAAGTTGATGCTGGAACAAATTAAGACTGTTGGGGCTATTGAGATGGAGAGGATGTATTTGGCATGCTAGGAGAGTGTACGTTTTGGGTGGTGTAGAGTGAAATGCTATGGCCTGAATGCTTTAATCCCCTCAAAATCCATATGTTGAATTCCTAACCCACAATGTGATGGTATTAGCTGTTGGGCTTTGGGGAGTTTATTTGATCATAAGAGTTCAGTCATTGTAAATGGAATTAGGTCTTTTGTTAAAGAACTACAGAGACTCCCTCACACACTTCTGCCATGTGAGAACACAGTGAAAAGCTCGTCTCTGGACCAGGAAGTAGGTCCTTCCGGTGCATTATTTCAAATGTACCAGTGTTTTTTGGTCTTCTCAGCAGCTACTACAACTGTGTAAATTGCACTTTTATTGTTTAAAATCCACTCCATTTGTGGTATTTTCTTATAACAGCTCAAATGACAAAGACATACACACTCAGAGACATTCATACACACTTTTTGGTGATTCTCTGGAAAACACTAAAATAATTCTTTTGAGTTTATCCTATTTAGGGTTTATTAAACCTCATGGATGGGTATACCAGTGAGTTGTTATTTTTATCAAAATTGGAATACTTTTCCCATTATGCACATATTGGTGTGTTTGATGGGGTTCTGTAAATTCTATTTATCTACGTACTTTCCTTTTCTGTTCATCAGACTGGATGGTCTTCACTGACTTACTTTCAAGTTTACTGGTTCTTCTCACTTCATATCTGAATTTAAGTGAATTTTTCATTTATGAATTTTACTCTAGAATTTCCATTTAATTTTTAAAAAAGTAATTTGTAGCTCTTTATTATAATCTATTTGGCAAGACATTCTTATATGTTCTTTGGGTTCTGTGAACATAACTAAAATAAATGATTTAAAGTTTTTATCTAGTAATACCTATGCCTGGGCTTCTTTGGGACAGTTCCTTTTCATTGTTTTTGTTTGGATACAGAGCACACTCTTACTCACCTACCTCTCTCTTATTTTGTTGTTGACAAGACAATTTAAACAACATAATGTGGAAAAAATGTGGAAAGAAGACCTTTCTCCCTCCATTGTTTATTGCTTTTGTGCTATTGCTTGATTGTTGAGTGACTTTTCTGAAACAACTCTGAAAAATCTGTATCCTTTGTCACGTGTCGCTATGAGTTCTGTGTTTGGTCACCTTAGTGGTTAATTAACCTTGCACAGACTTCCTTGGCCACAGGCAACAATGATTCTCTAGATTTTTGCTAAGGGACTTTGAGTGTTGGGAGGAAGGGGGAAATGCCTACGATATTCAGGGAATTGACAAAACTGTTTTTGCCTATTTTCTACTTGTGCAGAGAGCGTCAGTATGACCAGAGGTCAGAATATAGGGTATTATTAGTTCTTTTATAAATATGTATATAGCTCTGGGCATGTGTACAGATGGTATGCATGTGCCTGGCCTTCTGGATCCCCGTAAATATATGTTGTACCTTTTTAGAGTGAACCAGTTGCCTCTAGTTGTTTTTTGATGAATGTATGCAAAACAGGCTTTTGACACAAGGAGAGCTCCATACAGGTTAAGTAGACATTCTTGCAAGTGGATCTTCTGGAAAACCAGCAGGCAGGTCAAATAACTAATTTTCCAGGAATGAATCTATGAAGGGGCTCCATTGCCTTTCAGCCTCCCCAGTTGCTGCCAAGCTGCTGCTTTTCACAATTATTTTAGGTTATTGATTTTCAGAACTACAGAAAGCTTGATGAGTGGTAGAAGGATGTTAGAAAAAGAACAGGTTGAACTGACACAAAGTTTTCTCTTAACAAGAATCAGTAGGGTTTGTTTTTAATTTAGCTTCAAAGATTTCTGCATACTCTTGGTTGACTGCAAAGTTCTGAAAAATGTTAATTCTGACATTTTGGGGCAGTTTTCTATTTTCTTTTTATGCATTTACTTATTTATGCATACCAGAGCTGGGGTGTAGGCCAGAGGTGGGGCTGGAGGTGAGAGATTCACCAGAGGTGGAGTGTGGAGCAGAACAGGCAGATTGATGCAAATACACTACTGAGGGGAGAAGAGACAAGAGAGGTCTACTAGGCTATCTGGGTTATCTCCCTGGCCAGGAATTGAACTTGTGCTGCAGTGGATGCTGATAGCTTCATAGTGCAGAGACTTAATCCCTTGTGCCACCAGGGAGACCCAGTTTTCTAACTTTTATAGGGAGTTATGGAGGTTCCTAACTGACCATTTGCACTGCCTATACCCTGTTACTTCTTAATATTACATTTAAGGTGAATGCTTATTTTTTAATACACAGCTTAGAGAATACCAAAATTAATATTTTTAAAAAGAAAATTATCTTTCAAAACTTACCCAGGGATTTTATTTTTATATATGAAAAATTAAGAGTATTTCCAAATGCAATTTTTAATGTATGGTGCGCCTTATGGATTATATGGCCTTAGTTGGGTATACTCATTCTATAGGAAACACTCTCATTGATATTCTCATGGACACTTACAGAACTAAAGAAGGGTCCCCCTCCTTGAGCAAGGTGTAAAGGATCCATGGGCATTTCTATAATCATAGCATTGAGTGAGCAACAGGATTCAGCAAAAGATGGGGCAAGGTTACAAGAACCAAATGAAGATGAGTAAGAATCCAGAAAACAAGCTGCATCACAGGCAGAGTCTCATAGGTCACAGAAGTAGAAAATAGCCAGACTCCAAGATGAAACCCAACAAACACATAGGATTATAGGAGTTTTATTGTTTTCCTTTTTTTTTAATAAATAAAATGCAATAACTGCATTCATTGTTGGAAGCTTTATAGCTCTACTGTGGTTAGGGGGTACTTCCTTCCCCCCCTTTTGTTCAAAAAATATGAACTTAGAAAAAGCCAATTTCATGTGCTGTTAATTTAATTCTCAACAATAAAACCTTACTTCTACTGATGGAAAATGAAATTACCCTTTCTATACCCTTTTTATCTGTCAATTAAATGCTGCTTCTTCCACCCCAAAATAAACCATGCACATTATTTGGCATATCTCCTCATCTCTTGGCAAAATTGAAAAATAGATGGGAAGTAATTCACTGTAGTAATACTAGCAAATTCTGTCACTTAAAGTTGTTGACACAATGACCCTGAGAGCCAGCCTATCAAGGTTCACACCTCCAGTGAAATGATAATTATTATGGATATGTGTGGTATTGCTTCTGCATTTAGTGGGGTATGTGAAGCTTGATATTCACGGCAATCAAGTACAGCAACAACACCTAAAGTACTTTAACTCAGCTTTAGGTGAGTTTATGTATCTTATGCCCTGTGTTCTTTAGCTTTCCTGCCAGGAAAGAATCAAGCTGTTTGTAAAATATAAAAAATTGGGGAGCTATAAAAATGATACTATGTAGAAACTGTTTTTCTCCCATTGGCAGAAATGCTGGTCAAATGATTTCAAGGTCTTGTAGTCAAAGATATACATTGGCTCTTTCCACATTAAACATTCATATATATATAATCTTTAAATGGTTCGGGCTTCTAGTTCTCCTTATAGATTCCACATTTAGGGATTTGAGAAATCCAGTATTGAATATATAGCTTAGAGTACAGGAACTGATTTTTAGATATTATTAAATACTTTATTTAAAAACATAAATGTATACACATATAAATATATATACACACACCAAAACAGACGTGTGTGTGCGTATGCATAAATTTAAAATACAGGTCTTTGGAAAAGGCAGTCTGATAAATAACTCTTCTGTAGCATACCTTGGGGAAAAAAAAAAAACAGAAAAAGGTCAGACATAGAATGGTTAGGAAAACAAGAAAAAACAAAGTAATATAATAGTATATATACACAATTCTTTGGTATTGCAATTGAAAACCTAGAAATGATCAACAATTTCCTAGACATGTACAATTAGAAAAATTCAGAAAAAGGTAACTCTAGTTATCAGTTAACTCAGAAAGAACCAGAATATTAAGTTCTGCCATTAAAAAGGTAAAGGACAGGGACTTTCATTGTGAACTCCACCTGAGTTTTAGTGAGTATGCAATTGAGTATGCAATTTCAATAATACTTAAAATATTATAGGTGTTATAAAAAGATGGATAATTTCCAAAATCACTTTATTAAGACATTACAAATATAGTCCAAAAATATAACACAAATATAATCTTGAAACAGAAACTTACAGAGCACTCTTACAGTTGAAATTAGTCTTCAT
>PVIJ01015425.1:0-36562 GCA_004024925.1 Scalopus aquaticus
GGAAGAGAAGGGAGGGAAGAGGAGAGGGAGGGGTGAGGTATGGGGGAAGAGGGAAAAAGAGAAAAGGGGGAGGGAGCAGAGGAAGAGGAAAGGGCAATGGGGCAGGAGAAGAAGTTAAGTTGGTATAAATTCAAATTAGAGTGTTATAATTTTAAGATATTAAATGTAACCCCTGTTGTAATCACAAAGAACATAAGATATACTTAAAAGGAAATGAGAAAGGAATTTGAACATTTCACTTCAAAAAATCAACACAAAAGACAGTAGTTCAAGAAATAAGAATCGTATAAAGATATAAGGCACATGTAGAAAACAAATAGTACATTGGCTAAGTTCCTCCTCATCAGTAACTACTTTAAATGCGTGTAGGGTTCCCGGCCCCTATGGCACATGTGTGCACGTGTGTGCATGTGTGGCGGCCTCCTCACACCTACAAGTGGGTCTCAGACATCAGCCGAGAGTCCAAGAACTCAACTCAATTGTGACACTCTCTACCCAGGGGGAGCCTCAGATTCCATAGATGCAGGGCTCAGTCTCCCAAGACTGTCCACTTCAGATGCCAGTGGAAAGTCCAGGTTGTTACCTGTGCTTCTGACTGACATATATAAATCAGAGGTTCCCTCCCACAAGCCCCTCCTTAAGTTAATTGGCTAGAATGACACAGAAATCAAGAGACCTATTTATTCACAAGATCACCAGCTTCCTACAAAGACTACTAAAGAATATGAACCAATAGCCTTCAGCAACAGATGAAGTGAAGCGGGGTGAGGTCCTGATCAAAGGAACTTCTGTACTGATACAGCAAGTTAGCATCTGGAGGCACGATGGCTCCCCAGCCTGGAAGTTCTCTGACGGCTCTCCTTTTGGGAGACTCTAATGGAGGCTTCATTACCTGGCTGTGACTGATTAAATCATTGACCACTGACAATTGGACTCAGCCTCTAGGCCCTCTCCCATCCCTGGAAATTCAGCCCTGCCTCCTATTCATATTGGTTTCCCTGGCAACCAGCCCCTAACCTCAGGTGCTTTCTAAAAGTTATCTTGATGAACACAGCCCCATTAAAAATAACAAGATAGCCACAGAAACTTTTATGGCTCTGAAATTTTCTCAGGAACCACAGACTAGAAACCAAATCTATGACAAAAGATGTTCCCATTACTCATATCACTCAGGAAATGCCCAGGGTTTCAGGAGTTGTGAGAACTGTGGATGAAGACCAAATATATAGATGAGAAGTAAATATACTTGGGTCATCTGAGTGATCACATATATATTTCTTATAAATAACAATATCATACAATGTAATCAAAAGACATTGGCAGACTGGATAAAAACACATGATCCAGCGCTACACTGTCTCCAACTCATCATGAACTGTGGGATGGATGTGAGCGGACCACGGCCAGTTGAGGGCTCTCCTTGTGTGCTAAGGCTGCCTTGCGTCTCTGAGATCATGCCCACCGGAACATGTCTTTTTTACATTTTTCTGAAATGATTTGCTGTTTTATAAAGGACTTTTGCATCCATATTTATGAGGAATTGATCTGCAGTTTACTTTTTTTGAAATGTCTTTGGTTTTATTATCCTGGTAACATTGTAATCTTCAAGAATGAGCTGGGAAGACTTCCCTCCTCTATTTTCTGAAAGAATTTGGGTCAGATTGCCAATATTTCTTTTCTAAATGGTGGCTAGAATTTGCCAGGAACTCCGTCTGGGCCTTCAGTTTTCTTTGTGGGGAGGTTTTTAATTATAAATTCAAATTGTTTAATAGATAAAGGATTATGAAGTTTTTTGTACCGTTTAGTGATTTGTCTTTAAAAGAATTTGGCTATTTCATCTAAGTTGTCAAATTTATTGGCATATTATTATGAACACCATTCTCTTGTTATCCTTTTAATTTTGATGAGATCTGGGACTTGATCAGTTTAGCTAAGGTTTATGAACATTATTAATCCTCTCAAAGTACCAGCTTGTGGTTTTATTAATTTTTCTTTATTATTGTATGTTATCAGAAACTGCCTTCTACTCTCTATTTATTATTTCTGTCCTCATTTTAGGTTTACTAAGTATTTTTTTTCCTTTTCGCTTTTATAGTGAAAACTGAAGTCATTAATTTCTATCTAAGTAGTTGAAGGTATGCATTCCTTCTAAGTAGTGTTTTATTGCTTACACAATTTACAGATTTTGATATCTTCTGTCTTACAGATACAATATGGCCATTGCCTTAAAATATTTACAAAACTCTACTTATGATTTCATCTTTGACCCATGAATTGTTTAGATGTGTGTCTCCCCCCATTCTTTTCCTTCATCTAATCTGTGTCTTTAGTATAAAAGTGAGCATTTTTTATAGGCTGTAGAGAGCTGTCTCTACTTTTTATTCAGTTTGACAATATCATTTTGAGTGTTTTGACTATTTGTATTCAGTATTATCAATAATATGCTTAAATGGCTAGTTCTATTTACTTTTCATTCTTCTGTTAGCTTTTCTACTCTTGCCACCTTTTGAATGGAGTATACTTTTTTTGAGAATTCTGTTTTATCTTCTCTACTGTCTTTTAGTTATACTACCTTTTCCAGTTACTTTTTAGGGGTTCCACTTGACTGACCATATGCAACTTAAATACAGCCCAGCCCCCCTTCAGACACTATCCTGCATCCCCTGCTGCCTGAGATCCTTTCAACAGCCACCCCTCTTCCATCTTTACTGCTATTGCTTTCATTCCTTTTACTCCCACTGTAGACCCTATAACACACTGTTATTAATTTGGCTTTAAATGGTTACCTTTTAAAGAAATTTTAAAATAAGACAACTGTCTTTTATGTTTATTCACTTATTTACCAGTTCCAGTGCATCTCATTCATTTGGTTCTTTTGTTACTATTTTCCTTTCTCAGCTGTGTCCAGTCTCCTAATAAGCCATCAAAGCGTCCTTCATTTCTGCTACAGTAATTTTGATCTCTAATAGTCCCCTTTTTGCCTTTCTTCAGATTTTCATCTCTCTGCCCACCTTGCCCATCTGTTCTCACATGCTGCCTACTTTATCCATTAGAACCCTTAGCATGGTAATTACAGTTTTAAATTCCCAGTCATAATTCCAACATCCCTGCCATGTCTGGTTCTGATGCCTGCTCTATCTTGTCAAATTGTGCTTTTACTGCCTGGCACACCCTGCAATTTTTCCTTGAGAGCTTGATGTGATGTGTTGGTAAAAGGAGCTGCTCTATATAGTCGTCAGTCACGCAGTGAGGTGTCGAGGATGGGACTCCTTCTGCAGTTCTGTGACGAGGTCTTGGTCTTTTACAGCCTGTGCTCCTGAACTGTGAGCATCACACTGTTTCTCAATTGGTTTTCTCCCTTGGTAGGTGGGGCAGGAAGGCTAGATTGGGCTGGAGTTGGGTATTTCCCTTCCCCCAGGTTTGCTAAGCTCTGATGACACCCTAGCAGTTTACACGCTGATTAAGTGTTTGCTCCAGAGGGCAGGTCTTGTTAAGATGAGCAGACTGCGCTGGGATATTTTAAATGGTTCATTTTCTGCTTCCCCTGCTGAAAGTAAGAGGTTATTTTTCTCCAATATTTACTCTGACAACCTGGTTAAGCTCTTGAAGTTAGATCTCACAAAAGTGGGAACTGTTCTCTCACAGGCCCCTCTGCAGTTTTTAATTTTCAGGTTTGTCCAGCAATTTATCAAGTACAGTTTAGGTTTTCCTACCCCAACTCTAGTTCCCTGGAAGTTTCTGATGAAGTCTCTTCTCCCAGAATTCTTGGAGATCTGTATTTGCCCGGCTATCGCTCCAACTTTGCGGGCAATGGTTTGTTCCTGTCATCTTTCTCACAGCTCCTAGAAGAGTTGTTGTTTTTCTAATCTGTTCAACTTTATTTGTTGTGAGGGTGGAGGGGGCCCCTCTATACTCCTTACAGGAGGAACTGGCAGTTCCACTATTTTCCTTCAAACTGAAGAACTTTTGTTGACAGCCTGCAGTGCTGGTCTGGTAGAAATTATTTTTTCAGCTTTTGTTCATCTGAAAACATTTTTACTTTACCTTCCTGTTTGAAGGCTATTTTCTCTGGGGATGGAATTCTAAGATGATGCTTTATTTTCTTTTGTCACTGAAAAGATGTCATTCCAACTTTGCTTCTGATAGGTCTGTTGTCATCCTTCCCTTAGTTTCCTCTGTATATTGTAGCTCTCTGTCCAAATTTTTCTTTATCACCCCCCAGCAATTTATTCATGTGTTTTTCTTATCTATAAATTATTGAGATCCTTGAATCTGTACATTTATTATTTTCAGAAGATCCGGATAAAATCTAATCATCCAAATATTTTTTATGCATTCCTCTGCTTTTTTTTTTAGGGATTCCAGTTTCATAGATGGTAGACCTCTAGCTATTGTCCCATAAATTATTGACACTCTGCTCCTTTTCTCTTTTAAGTCTTCACTGGGTGCTGCAGTTTGGATAGTTTTTATATGCTATGTTTCATGTATACTCAAGTTTACTTCTGTAGTGTCTATTCTGTTGCTATTCCCATCTGGTGAATTTTTCATTTAGCTTCCATTTGGTTATTTTTAACTTTAATTTTTAAAATATTATGTACATATTTTACTTTAAAGTTGTGAATATATATATGCACACACGTACATGTATTTTTCAGTATTTTTTCTACACCCTTAGGTAGGAGAACTAGCCCTTTTTATATATAGTAAATATATATAAATTATATAATAGCTATTTAAAATATATAAAACATATGTTTTATATATAATAGCTATTTAAAAATATTAGACTGATTGTAGGGTAAATGGAGATGCTCAGGATTTTGCACCATCAGCTTCTATGGCTATCACCTGTGGCCTTGAATGAAGAAGGTGCTTGGGAGGTTGGGGTCGGGGTACTTGTGCCTCATGGTAGACACCTGGAGTGTGTTTGGTCATGCGTAAGTGTGTGCACCTGAGCCTGGAGGCTGAGGCTATAGGGGCGGTGTCACAATGGATGGAGCAGCAGAGGATGGTGTGGCAGAGACCCACATCAAGAGGGAAGAGTGTATAGGATTCGCAGGGGGCCCAAGCTGCTGTTTCCCTGCTGCTTGTTTCCCCTGCATATTATTAGAAAACCTGTGGGGATGATGCCAAGAGCTCCAGGTTTCTCTTTTCCACTGCCTGAGCTGACGGCGAACCTACCCAGCCCGGGATGGTTGCAGAACACTGACAGTGCCATCATATTTGTTCTAATTATTTTTTTCTCCGGGTTTTGGGTCACATTTTATTTCTTGACATGTCTGGTAGCTTATGCGCATCTGCTGGACATTTTGAATGCTTGTTTTTGAGTTCCTGAACTCTTTTGTCTTCCTTTGGGGAGTACTGATACTGTTTTGGCAAGTAGTTAAGTTACTTGAAAACCAGCTTGATCCAGAAGGGCTTGTCTTGTAGCATTATTATAGTCAGGTTAGCCCCATTTCCATGCCTTCTGAGTCTTACTTACATTACCCAAGGTTCAGTGAGGACTCCTTACCCCAGGCCATGGGGTGAGAATGTTGTTGGCCCACAAACTCTTTGCTCATGCTGAGTCTGACTATGGGGACCTTCTCCCTGCACCGACACAGCTCAGTATTTAGCAAGAGATTCAAATCTCTGCAGGTTTCTGGAATTCATTTTTGCTGTGTTCCCTCTTCTTTCCTGCAGATGCTAGCCACTCTGTCCCCCTAAACTCGGATCTGCCACTTTAACTCAGCAAAGCCGCCCCATTCTATTTCTGTTACCCTTTCCTGGTCTGTGGCCCCAAAGATGCCTCTATGTTGGAAGCTAGTGCGCTTCCAGGCTCATCTCGTTGGTGTCCCTTCTCTCATATCACAGCTCTTTACTGCTGGCTGCCCAGTGGCTGGGATAGCTATTTCATGTCTTTTATCCATTTTCCACTTGTTCATGGTGACAGGTGTAGGGCATGTAAGTACTAGTTACTCCATTGTGACCAAAGGAAAGATCAAAAGTGTGGGCTTTAGTAGCCGACATCCTTGAATTTCGATTCTGTCTTTGCCAGTTAATTGCCGTGTGACCTTGGGCATATCGCTCAACTTCTCTGAACCTTTATTTCCTCCCATATAAAATGGTCAACATAGTCTTTCACAGTTATTGTGGAGGTAAAATGAGACCGTATCATCACATCATGCCTGGGACTGACTAGGTGTTCAATAAGTCAACAGTATTATTCTGAATAAGCACATGGGCTCCAGACTTCTGTGAGATGCGCCAATAGCTAAATTCCTAATAATGAAGATCCCAAAAGACCAGCATCTCTCTGTAGCCTCAACTGGCCTTTCAAGTGATGAATTGTACTTTTAAATTTTTAAGCAGCCTTGGCTGCTCTGCATTAAAAGTTAACAAGTTTCTATTGAGCTTCTGTCAGTTGATTTTAACATCCTGCTGTTGATCCACTCAAAGCCTGGTGTTTCCTCAGGTGGCTCCAAGAGCCCCGAGGTTGCTTTCCAAGGTGTTGCTACAAAGGAGCTGTCACTAGAGCCTCATTCCAAGGCTTGGAGAGCTTCCACTTCTCCCACCGCCCCTCCCTTCAATTTTCCAGGAAATCCAAGTCTTTCACTAGTAATTCTCTTCAGATCAGGGTTAGCATGAGAACTAGCTCTGGAAGGCAAGCCCTGAGTATGCACTAATCCCTCCAGTGCCAGGAACTCCCAGGGTGCCTTTGAGGAGGTGGGAGGGGGAGCAGGAGGGCAGGAGCTGGAGGAGAAGAGAAATGAGGTGAAGCCTCCAAGTGGGTCTGTTTACTCCCATTCGCTCCAGGTTATCTTTAAATGGGATAAAAATATCCCCTAATCCTCTTTATCTCAGTTCAGTACTTCTAGAGAAGAGATGCTTGACATTTAAGGTTGCAGGAAAAGGAAAAAATATGAATAAAAGAGATACACAATATTCCGTGGAAATCACAGAATGGGGAAATTTTAGGGATCTCACATTAGGAGCCTCCTTAATGTCTCAAAAAATGACACCAGGTGAGGTGAGAAGGTGGGACTGTCCCAGCCCTCCCGTGGGGAAGTGTTTTCAGGATGCCTGGTGTTCGCTTCTGTTCCAGGGAGGAGAGCAGGCAGGCTTGCGCTGTGTCCTCACGCGTGGTGTGCCCCATTAAGCACCAAGCCTGCCACTTTCCCTTCTAAGCCTTTCTGCCATTTCAGCCCTGCTGGCTTAGCTCTTTGCCATCCATTGATTGCCAGAGAAACAGCCTTTTAGGCTGAGGGAGGTGCCCCCTCACTGCCCCTCCCTTCCCCTGCTACATGTCAGTCTTCCTGTGCCACTAATGCTCCTTGGCAGGCAGGGTGGTGCAGCACCCTGAGGCTGAACACCAGGGTGGTGAGGGCACTGGGTCGGGAGTGGGTTCTTTGGTCCTGACCCTCAGAGAGGCAGGATTCTCAGTGTTTTGAAATGTTCTATCTCAGAGCAAGAGGCCACACTCGGCACGGCCACGTCGGCACAGCAGGAACAGATATTTATGGCTGGCGGAGCTGTGTCAAAAGAACAGGTCTGTGTTCCTAGAGACACAGTGTCATTCATTTCAAATGTGTTGTCCTGCTTGATAATGCTGTTTTTAGGAGAATTTCCTAGAAGCGGATTTATTGAATCAAATGCCTTCGTGCCCAGCCTGCCTGCCTGGGTTCAAATCTTGGGTCTACTTGACTGTAGGCAAAATACTTTAATTTCCTGGGGCCTCAGTTTCTTTATCTGTAAATTGGAGATAATATAGCACCCACTTCTTAGGTCATCAGGAGAATTTAAAGCATTTACCAGCATTGATTTTAAAATTATTACTGTGATAAGAATGTCTTCAGGAGAAGCCGCATGACTTATGTGCTGGTGAGTAAGTGATGGGAAGGGGGGCGGTGAAGGCCAGGTACCTGCCTGGGGAGAGAGATTGCCCACCATTTGGGATCTGCGACAGAGAAGTCCAGGCAGGAATATGCAAATACACATGCCTGCAGGCGGGTTTTGGAGAAGGGAGGTGAGTGAAGGCACCAGGAGCCTTGGCTCTCATGGAGCAGGACAGAGCAGAACAGGGAGGAAGAGCTTGGTGGTCTGGCTGCACCGAGATCTCTGTCCTGTGGAGTGGCCTGGGAGGCCCCTCCTGCCCCTGGATATGGTCCCCCAGGGCTGCAGAGGGCTGACGAGGTCTGGGAAGAGTTTGGGACCCAGGGTCTGACCTATGCCCTCTTGACAAGCCGTGTGCTCTGGGACAAGGCATTTGACCTCTCCCAGCCTCGGTTTCCTCTCCCTGGGGCGAGGCACCAGCCGCAGGGCGGGGTGGGGAGTGGGGAGAGAGGCCAGTCAGAGCCTGGAAACCTCACGCCCCGGAGCCTGTCTCCGCTGTTGTCCTCCTCCAGGGAGGTTTCCTGCCTCGGGCGGCGCAGGGCCCTGCGGCCATCACCCTGGCCCTGGCTGGGACACCGGGCGTTGACCCCCGGACGGACCCGCGGGTGCTCACACGCGGTGGGGGTGGGAGAGGGCTGAGCGCAGAGCCCAGCCTGCGCCAGGGCCGCTGCTCTTGCGGGGATCAGACATGTCCCCCCAGCGCGAGACGCGAGAGATGTGCGAGGTGCTCTGCGCCAGCAGCTCTCAGATCTGTCCGGGGTGCGGAGTAATTTGTTCCTGATTAAGCAAAATGTCTTAGGTCACCGTGTGACCATTTTTAATGTTGAATCTTTTCTGATTTCCTCACTCGCACACTCTACTAATTTCCAATTTTCTCCTCTGCCTCCGGTTCCACTTCGCGCCTCTGAAGCAAGAGCCTTTCATCCCCTGCCCCCTTCTTCCTTCCGGATTGTGAGCTTGGGTGGTGAGCTCCACGGGGTTCCAGGCCCGGGGAAGCCTCCAGAGGGTGCTGCATAGGGGGAGAAGACAGGACATCAGACCCACCCCTGCCCTCCGGTCTGCGCCCTCCTGGGCTGGGGCGGTGGGGGCAGCACAGGATGGGCATCGATGATCACAAGCCTCCCAGGGACCTGTGAAAGAAAAACAAAAAAATGACTGGCCCTGAGAATCAGGGAGGGTTTCCTGGAGAAAACGACATCTGAGCTGAATCTTACAGACAAATGCCAGGTCAGAAGATGTCGAGAGGGTCCATCCTCCAAGGCCAGGCTTATTGACTGGATGAGTGAATGAAATGAATGAATGAATCTAATCCAGACCCTCCATTTGACAGCAGAGCTGGGTCTGGAACTCTCCAGTCTCTGTCAGAGTCCATCTACCTTCCTGGGGGAGAAAGTCCCTTACTCCCTGCCACGAGAGGCTTTAGACCACCCAACACAGACACACAGTCACCCCCTCCACGTGGGGCTGTCCTGGTCTTTCCATCCTGGAAGCCCAGGGTCCTGGGTTTCTTTGTCCTTGGGTTTGCTTACAGCTTCCAAGAGAGAGCAGGGTCACTGGGGAGAATACAAACCTGTCCTCAAAGTTCACCTCTGTCCTGTCATGGCTGTGTGACCTTGAGCAAGTCATTGACCTCTCTGAGCCTCAACAGAATGTCATAGTAGTACATACCTATGGTGTAACAGGGTGGTGCCTAGGAAAAAGTGCGTGTCCCAGGGTCCCTGTCCCACTCAAGGTAGTGTGGAACTGAGCAGGATATAAGAAGCTGAGAAGAGAGACACACACACAGAGGAGACAGAACACACAGACGGAAGACAGAGGAAGGATGGAAAACCTGAAGAGGTCTACGGAGCAGAGACACTTGTGAAGAGGCTGCACTGGCCTGGACTGATTGAAACAGACGTGGGTGAGAGACCCGCGGGGAAGTTAACGATGGCTATGTTGATTTTGGTTTTGATTTTGTTCTGTGCCTCTCAGAATTGTCTGACTGTTTCTGACCCTTTTGTTTGGGTCCCTGCCGAAAGGTATTTTGGTCCCTCCCAGAATTGTCTGGCTGTTTCTGACCCTTATGTGTGGGTCCCTGCCAAAAGCTATTCTAGACTAGTGTCAGGCTTTCCAGACTTGCTTTGGGCCAATCCCATTTGGGTGGACTTGTACTCACGAGGAGTTGGATAACATTGGGTGCTTGACTTAGAAAATATATTCTTTTTCTTCTCTGTCTTTTCTAATTGTATTAAAGTCTGTTTCCACAAAAGGTCCTATATGTTTTGTATTGATGCAGCGGATGGCAGAACCCAGTTAGACCAGGGCAGGTCTGGGGTTTCGGGGGTGCCCCTCTCTCCTGCCCTGTAACAATGGGAGGTAAAGAATACTGAATCTATTCCTCTCTCTCTATCACAGTCTTGGAGTTCTTCATGGTTGCCAGCAGCAGTGTATCCACAAGACATTTGCACATGCTGTTTCCTCACCCCCAGATCAAGGGGTAACTGTTCCCCCTTCAGATCCCAGCTCCGCCATTCCAGTCTGCAGGAAAGTCTGCATCACATGCCGACATAGCCATGTGGACTGTATTGCACTGTGACCTGATACTTCTTGGTGTGATCGATTAATATGTCTCCCCCTGGAGGCCGCGCTCAGTGGGCCGTTCCCCAGGGGTCTTGCTCCCTTCTCTGGCACTGTGGCTGTCCCCTCGCAGGCCCTCAGAGGTGCTGGATGAATGAATGTGTGTTGTCACTGCTGGGTGCCCGCTCAGTGCTCTCCTCTCCCTGTGATGGGCTGATGGTCTCAGTTACCCCCACGGCCGGTGCCCGCTCAGGGGCTGCACCAACTGGCATCAATAATACTGTCGAGGGCCTCCCTGGTGACACAGCGGTTAAGCCCTGCTCTAAGAGGTCTGCAGTAGCGATGGAAGTTCAATGCCCAGCCAGGGAGATTCCCACATGGCGCAGCACACCTCTCCTGCCTTGCCCGCTGCTCCCCTCAGCAGTGTACTTTGGTTCATTTGCCTGTTCTGCTCCCCACTCTGTCTCTGGTGAACCCTCTCGCCGCCCCATGCCTCTTGCCTGTACCCCAGCTTGTATGCATGCATAAATAAATTTAAAAAAATACTGTCGAAGGGAGGGTGGGGATGGGACAAGGGGAGGGGATTGAGATTAGGAAGAATCATTGGCTTGGCTTCTGGGCCTTGGGAAGGCTGGCCTGGGCAGAGGCTGATGGTCTCCCGTGGACACAGGCATCTGCTCCTGAAGGAGCCCAAGGGCTGGTTGGGCCAGAATGCAGATCCTGGGAGGGGAGGGAGGCGGGAGGCGTGAGCTTGAGTGGGGGGTGATAAAAGGAAGCTCAGCCCAGGCTCTGGAGGGAGGGAAAGGGAGGCCCTGGGCCAGTTCCTGGACAGACCTGAACCTGATGTCAGGGCCGCCTGCAGTGAGAGTGTTGCAGGTCTGAGACATGAGAAAAGTCAGAGCAGTCTTGGCTGTCGTGCTCACAGTTAGCACCTCCTAAACCAGTGTCACCTGATCCCACTTTGGGAAATGCTGTGTGGAGGCATTTAAAAGTCAGTGTGATTTAAGGAGGAACTTTCAGAGTCAGCAGCGCTTTCCTGTGAGTCTGAGCACCCTGTTAGGAGGGAGAGCTCTTGTCCGCTCTCATCCTCTGACATAAGACGTAACAATCCCCCGCACCCCCACCTCAGGGGGTGCCTATATTCTGGTAGGGCACGCAGGATGAACAAGCTATCATTTCAGGGAGTGATTAGTTCTGGAGGGAAATCAAAATGGTGAGGACCGTGGAGGTGTATCAACTGGGACCCTGCAGGGGCAGAAACGTCCATCAAATCAGGTTTGAGGGGAGCCCTTACAAATGAGACTACTTATGAAGGTGCGTGCAGGGGTGAGGAAACCCGAGAAGGGGGCTGTATTATTCCTTTAGGTTTCACAAGACCAGGGGTGATTACTGGAGTTCAGAGACAGAGAGAGGGAGTGAGGCCTGGGTGGAGGGGCTGAGGGGGAGGGGGCAGAGGAGAGGGGCCACCTGACAGGAGCTGAAACCCCCAACCTGGGGACAGCCTGCCCTCATGCTCTGCAGGGAGGGACCCAGGGGGTGAGCCTCCTGCTGGGTGTCCTTGTGACCAAACCCTCATGGAAGCCCGACAGGCACGGGGTCCCCTGAGGCAGCCTGTCTGGACAGCCCCGTGGGACACAGAGCAAGGGGGACAGGGTAGAGCAAGGATCTGGGGGTATACCAGGGACCCCCAGTGCAGGGGAGAAGTGTCACTTGAGTGTGGGTCTTGGGGAGATATTGGAGAGGGCACTGGCACTGACGTGTGCGAAAGAGCAGGAAACGGGGAGGGGGAGGGGAGTTTTATTTGAAGCTTCAAGAGAGGCAATGGGGGAGTTTTTAGCAGGGCGTTCACATGATGTGATTCTACTCCTCAGTGGGGAGAAGGGCTTGGTGGACGGGGGTGGGGTGCTGAGCAGGTGAGGGGTCTGGGCCAGGGAAGTGGGGGAAATGAAGAGACAAGACTGCAGTGGGGTGAATTTTGGAGGAAGGACCTCAGAACCGGCTGATGGGTCAGGTGTTGGGCAAAGGATAGAGCACTCCGGGGACTCCGGGGCTTGGGGCTGGAGCCCATGTGGCTGGGTGGGGAGGCAGGAGGAGCAAACATGGGGTTGCGCCTGGGGGGTAAATGAGGTTATCAGGTTTTCCGCCCTCCTGCTGTTAGTGTCTATGACCAACCCCTGCGGTCCTGCATGTGGGCCTGATGGAAGCACCTGGAGTAGGGTGTGGGGTGCGTGTGAGTGGGCGCACCTGGCCTGGGGGCTGCGCATATAAGAGCAGTCAGCAGTGAGAACAGAGTGTGGCTGCTGAGCACCATGCGGCGGGGTGCAGCAGAGTCCATGAGAGAAATCCAGAGAGCCCCCAAAATGAGAGGAGGCCTCCCCGCCTGCCCTGCACCTGGTTGCCTCTCTGCAGATGCTGTAGAAAAGCAAAGCTGCTGAGGGCTCCAGGACTCCTTTATCCGTCTGCCTGGGAAGACCCCCTGCCTGGAGGAATTAGCTGGCGTGCACACAGAAAATCTCCACAGACCTGTTTTCTAGTATTTATTCTGGAAACTAGAACATGCAGATAAGGCAAGGACCCAACGCAGGGCGAATCTGCATTCTCTGACCACAATGAGGCACGTTCACACAGCACCGGGTGAGGGGGGCAGCGGGGTAAACCTGCCCTCCTCAGAGAAGGTCCCCAACACCTGAGGCTGGAACCTGAGCGCTGTCGCACTCGACAGCCCTAAAACCCTAGAGTCAGAATCATCACTTAATAGATCTTAAAACCATATAAAACCAGAATCACAGTTTAGGATTTGAGGGAACTTAATCATTATTTTGGCTGGGCCCTTGGCCACACCCAAGTCTCCTCCTCCACGTTCCATCAGTGCCTCCAGGCTTCTGATCCATCCCTGGGTCACCTCCTCAGGCGGGCCTCCTTAATGCCCCCGCCAGACACCCCCACCACCCTAATGAGATGAAGTCTGAATGAGTAAAGGAGCAAGTTAAGTTTCCAAACCGAATAGCAAGTGCAAAGGCCCTGAGGCAGGAATACGCTTGGCATGGTTGAGGAACAGCGAGACCCTACCTGGCCTCCCTTGCTGGTCGGATCTTGTGACTTTGGGGCACACTGGGAGTAAGGAGGGGCTGTTCCCCTGGGTAGTTGACTTGAGGGCAGGTGTTGGGCATACAGTGGATGCTTAATAGTATGCGAGGGGACTGACTAGAAACTGGAACAGGAGAGGGGCAAATAAAGGTTCTGGGGTGTTCATGTTGGGTGCTGGCATCTTATATTGTAAGAGCCCATTTTACAGCTGACAGCTGAGGCCCACAGAGGCGGGTGACTTGCTCCGGCCACACACCTGGAGAGCTGCAGAGCCGTGATCCCAGCCGGCGTGACCCAGCTGACACGATGAGCTGTGGCCCCTCCACCCCCTCGCCCTCCCTGTGCTGGGGGCTCTCAGTGGGCGAGGGGAGCACGGTCTTCCTGGGGATCACCTCCCTGGGCAGAGGAGCTGTCAGATCGGGGGACCTGGGTCTGAACCTGCCTCCTCCCCTCACGTGCTGTGTGGTTCTGTGTGTGTTTGCCAGTCCCTGCACCCGTTTCTTCCTACGTGAAAGGGGAGACACGCTGGCCGCCTCGGATGGCTGTTGCGGGGATCAAATAAGAAAAAGATATAAAGCGCCCCTAGAAGGTATTGAAATATTCTCAGGTGCTTAGTAGGTATATTTTAAAATTTGATCCATTTATTTGGAGAAAGAGCTGTTTTCCTCCTCTCACTGATTCCAGAAGCTTTTTCTTAATATGATGCCCCTGAGAAGACGTCTTCAAAGGGAGTAATAGTTTAAGCCTGTGATCTTTATTACTGGTCAGTTTCCTAAAGCTTGGCTGGTTGTTGATGCTTCCCCTCGTGGCCATGGGCGAGAACGCCTGTCCCGCCACATAGCCACCAGCATCGAGTAGTGGATTTTCTTAATTTTTTGGACAACTTTGCTTGGCCTCAATTTATATTTCATTGTGATTGGCACACAGAGTCCTGGCCTGTGACTCTTGTTTCCCAGAAATTTGATAAATCAAATTCTGGGCCTTCTAGGAAACCGCTTGACAAGGACAAAGAGCCGCCTGCGGTGGGCAGTGCCGGGCAGGAGTCAGGGGGCCTGGTCATGTCCCACCTGCCCTGGAGCTGTGTGGAACCGCATCTCATGGGACAAATTTGAGTAAGAGAAACTTTCAAGACCAGCAGTTCCTGTCTTTGGAAGAGCCCCTGAGAGGCCTTTCTCCTCTGCTGGGTCTCCATTTACCCACCCGTTGCAATAGCCTCTCAGCTGTTCCCCCTCCTCCCAGCCCATCCAGTGCTTGCAATAGGCCCTGACACACAGTAGGTGTTCAGCAAATATTTGGTGACGGTAGAACCGCCAAGTGCTGTTTAAAAAGACAAGTTGGCCCTGTAGAGGTCTTGCTAACTGACGCCTTTTGCTCGAGCGCTCCATCACTTGTTTATTGGCTTCATCTCTCGTCACTGGGTTTCATGCAGGTGCATTGTGTTACGATGGTGAAGAACCCAGACCCTGAAGCCAGGCAGCCTGGGTGTGAGTCTTGGCTCCAGGACGCGGGAGCTTTGTGAGTTTGGGCATCTCTGTGCCTTCGTTTCTTAAAAACTGGAACAATAACAATTGCTTCGTGGGGTTGTGTGAGGAGTAAATAGGTGAGTGTATGTGGGGAGTGTTTAGACCCGCTGCAGCCACACACCCACACCCGCCTGCAGCGTGCTTCCCGTGTAAAGACAACAGATCTGGGGTACCCCAAAGCTGCTTAACTTGAATTGAAGGAAGCTTTTCTCCTGGGGGACCCTATAGCTTCACACTGACATTTTTGCATTTTAAGTTCATAAAATAGATAGTCTCTATTTACAGCAATTCTAAAAATTCCTGGAACCGGGTCTCAAGGGACAAATTTGAGTAGGAGAAATTTTCAAGACCAGCAGTTCCTGTCTTTGGAAGAGCCCTTGAAAGGCCCTGTTCTCTCTATTCCTCAACCCCCACCACCCAACTCACCCCCTCACCCCTGGATTCTCCCTTCACTCCACTGTCCTTGTAGCGATTTCCCGAGCCCTCCCCAAGGGGGTACACAGCTGGGCCACATATGTTCTCTGATGGGATGCCTTGGAGGATGAGGCTGCACCCCATCCCTGCCGACAGCACCTCCACAGACTCTCTAAAAGGAATGATTGCCATTTCCCTGACAGCCTCAGAGCTGAAGCAGATTTTTACATTTTAAAAATGAAGGGTGTCAATGGGAAAATTGGGAGGTTTCAGGCAACACCAGAGCCAAGATGGACTCAAATGGGGGACAGGCCAGTAATGGCTTCTCATCAAAAATAGGGCCTGTCCTCCTGAGGTCATTGCGAGGGTGCCAGACACAGAAGTCGTGGTGTTGGTCAGGCCTGGAACTGAGACTGAATATTGTCATCATTCCTGTTACAGCAGTGGCAACGTCATTATCACACCCAGGAGGCCGATGGGTTCCCTCCTTTCTGTCCTCAGTAGTTCTCCCCAAGTCTGACATGTCCACATCCAGGACCAGAGGCCACATCACGACTAATGTCAGAGTCTGCCTCACCAGCTGTGTGACCCTGGGCAAATGTGTGCACCTCTCTGAGCTCTGTGGATGGTCATGGGACCTGCTGCCCAGGTCGTGTGGGGGCACACTGGGCCCGTGAGGTCGAGGCACTCACCCCAGGGCTGGGCACGCAGTGGGTCAGGCACTGCCAGGACTGTCACGGACCACGCGGACTCTCTGCCCGCCTCGCGCTCACTGTGCCCATTTTGTCTCCCTCTCTCCACACCCCCCCCCCCCATGCCTTCAGTGGCTCCCTTCCCTTCCTTTTTCTTTTCTCCCTTAACAAACAGTTCCACTTAAAAAGCCATCTGGGAGGATGGATGGCACGAGGCGCGTTTTGTAGAATAAGTTTTGAGGGAGAAGAGCCAAGAAATTAAAGGCACAGCACTTAGGATTCCAATCTTGTTAGGCCCCATAACTGACTGTGGGGAAGGTATTTCAGCATTATAAATTCATCCCTCACCCCCACCGCCCAGGGTTCGGGGCTTTGCTCTCATGTGTCCTTGAGGGGGCCTGTGCCCATGCAGGTTTCTGGCTGACTCTCTTCTCCTTTACCAGATGGGCTGCAGCTGGGGTGTCCCTAACCCCACACTCCCCTCTCTTGCACCAACACTGTCCACTTGGGAGCTGCCCCCTCTCCTTCTGGGAGTTCTCTTCTGTGGGGTCTCCGGACATTGGATGGATGCCCTGAGAAAGAGAGATGTGTCCACAGCTGGGGTGGATGGGCGGCCTGGGGAGGGGTAATGAGCTCCCCGTCACCGAGGTGTGTATCGAGGATGGTGCGCACTCAGTGGAGAGGCCTCGAGGAGGCAAACTAGTTGAGAGGCCAAGAACATAGATTCCGGAGACGGAGAGATCTGGGCTGAGTCCTGGCCAACTTCAAGGTGTCTGACCTTTAGCAACAAGCTGAGCCTGGGATTTCTTTATCTGAAAGCCATCAAAATAATAAGGTTGTCATGGAGACAAAAGACACAAGTGTGAAAGCATTGAGCGCAGTGCCTGGCACAACTTGCACTTGGTAAATATTGGAGTTTATTATCATCATTATTATTAACTTACTCTCTTGAGTAAGTTAAGGCTCCAAGTTGTTATAGTTTTAAAAACCCAAGACTCTGAGATTTGGGTTCAATTATCCCCAGATTATAAAACTCCTCTGGATTCTAAGGCTTTAAGATATCTTGACTTGGAAACTTATGCATATGCACATGACCGAGGGGGATAAACAGGGAATGAATTAATCCTCCCATCTGAACAACCAAAATAAATAGAAAGAAAAAGCACAATGTGGAACAATGCTTTTTAAGACACTAGATGTCAGACAATGAAGGACAGTCCCTTCCCCTGCCCCCCCCCCCCAAGAGCCACAGAGGGGTGCCCTGCTGTAGCTGTTGCCCTTGCAGTCTTGAGCCAGCACAAAGAGGTGGAGCCCCAGGAAATCTGATGCTCTCTGGATCAGGAGAGGTGGGGAGTAGGGAAGGCAGGCAGCTGGAATGATAAGGGGGAACTTCAGAGAGCTGCCCAGAGAGAGAGAATTCCAGGGCTGGCAGGGTTCCCTTGGGGCATTTGAGTGAGACTGACTAGCATGCAGATATGAGGACATGCAGGGGAGAGTGGCTGGAGAGCATTAGGGGGAGCGGCGCTAGCATGGGCTAACATGGGCACAGGGATAGAACGATGCCTTTGCTTGCCAGCTAGACTAGAAATGCACAGAGTTCATGGGGCACTTGGTACAATGTTGAAAGTGTCCTGCCTGACACACGTGCACTAGTTCCTAGGGCTGTCATAGCAAATCACTCTAAACTAGGTGACTTAAAATAACAGAAGCCTTGCCATTCAGGAGACTGGAAATCAGAGCTTTGTCTGGAGGCTTTGAGGGAGAATCTGTTCCATGTCCCTCTCCTAGCTCTTGGGGTTTGCTGGCAATTTCTGGTGCTCCTTGGTTTGTAGGTGCATGCTTCGGTGTCTGCCTCCATCTTCATTGAGACCTCTTATGAAAGCAGCAGTCGTTGGATTTGGGACCCATCCTAATCTATGGCTACATGTTTAATTACGTCTATAAATGCCTGTTTACAAATAAGGTCATTTTCTGAGTTTTCAGGTAGCCATGCACCCCATTGCAATGAATTAAAAACAAGCCCCAGAAGGATTGCACTGTCCCCAAGTAATTAAGCTGCATCCCAGAAAAATGCTCAATAATATTTATAGAAACATAAAAATATCCACCATGGAATGGGTTACAATTCACAATGTCTGGCACCCAAACAGATTACTAGGCTTAAAGTGAGGAGGGAAGACCAATCCATAATGAGAATAATTAATCAATTGGACCAATCCAGGACTAATACCACTATTAGAATTAGAAGCCAAGGGCATTAAAATAGTTATTAAACTGTACTCCAGATAGCCCCAAAGTAGAGACAAAATGCATAATAAATGTCCCCAAGATTTCTGGGAATGAAAGCTATAATATCTAAGATTTAACTTCATTGGATAAGATCAACAGCAGGCTAGGACATTACAAAGAAAAAGAAAACGGTGAGTATGAAGGCATAGAAACTGTCCAGAATGAAATACACAGAAAAAAGAATTGAAAAGATAATTAGTGATTTTAGACAGCTTCAAGGGACTTCATATACTCAGAGTTGGAGTTCCCAAAGGAGGCAGAAGGTACAGAAATATCTGAAGCAATAATAGCTCAAAAATTGTCAAAATTTGATGAAAACCATCAACCACCCACACAGGCACAAGAAATATGAAGGACCCTGAACCAAGACACAGTGTAACCCAGTCGCTTAAATTCAGCGATAATGAGAATCTTATAAAAATAGCCAAAGAATAAAGCTATAACACAAGAAGAAACAAAATTACAGTGACTGTTGATTTGGCCTCATAAACTATGCAAATATGAAAATAGGAAACATCATCTTAGACATTCTGAGAAAAGAAAGGGTCAATCTCAATTTCTTTGCCAGCAAAAATACGTTTTCATAAATGAAGGCAAAATGAAGATGTTTTCAGACATACAAAAGCTGAAGGATTTAATCATATTATAGTGCTACAAAAATGACACCGGAAGTCCTTGAGG
Source organism: Scalopus aquaticus (assembly GCA_004024925.1). Classification (NCBI taxonomy): domain Eukaryota; kingdom Metazoa; phylum Chordata; class Mammalia; order Eulipotyphla; family Talpidae; genus Scalopus; species Scalopus aquaticus. The sequence continues at coordinate 19,118 of PVIJ01015425.1, forward strand.
AAGAAGGAAAAAGCTACCATCTACACCAAGAGCTAAAGGGCACCAGAAATGACAGATAATTGGTAAACATAAAATAAATTTTCTTATTTAAATATTTAAAAAAGATAATTCACTACTTCATAATTAGAAGACTATACTTAGATTATTGCAGTGTACAGAGGTCTATGACATCTGTGTAAGCAAATCACGTGACAATAGGGTAAAGACTGGAGGGGAGAAATGAAAGTACACCATTGTAAGATTTTCACATTACATGTGTGATGGATAATTACTTGCAATTAGGTGATTATATGCTAAGCTATAGCATATAAACCCTGAGGCAATAGAAAAATTACAAGATGGAAAACTATAGCTAATAAACCAACAGAGAAGATAAAATGAAATAATTAAATATAATCAAAAGAAAGCAGGAAAAGTGGAAATAGGAACAAAAGTGAAATGGGTCAAATAGAAAATGAGTAGAAAGAGGAGAGGCTTACACATAATCATATCGATGAACATATTAAGTGTAAGTGGTCTGAACCCCACCAAATAAAAGGCAGAAATTGTCAAATTGGATTTTAAAAAATCTCAAAATTATTATATGCTGTCTGTAAGAAATGTACTTTAAATATAAAGACATTTAGAGTTAAAAAGGATGGAAAATATGTAAATGTTAACTGAAAAATATCAGAGTTGGTTATATTAATATTACATAAAATAAATTTCAGAGTAAAGAGTGTAAAGGAGGGCATTTGATCATTAAAAAAAAGGGGTCAATTTTTCCAGAGGACATAATCCTATATGTTAAAGAACCTTGTAAAAAAGTTTTAAAATATGTGAAACAAGGCTACTGGTAGAACTTCAAAGAGAAAGAGATACAACCGAGTGAGAATCTCAATACCCTCTCTCAAGACTGATGGAACAAGCAGGCCAATAGTGAGGACACGTAAAATTTGAAAAACACGGGTCTCCCTGGTGGCGCAGCGGTTAAGCGCTGCGCTGTGGAGCTGTCGGCAGCCCGCGATGCGAGTTCGACGCCCTGCCGGAGAGAATCCCACGTGGTGCGGCAGACCTCTCCTGCCTCGCCCGCTGCTCCCCTCAGCAGTGTATTTCTGATCTGCCTGTTCTGCTCCCCACTCTGTATCTGGTGAGGCCTCTCGCCGCCCCACGCCTCTGGCTTGTACCCCAGCTTGTATGTATAAATAAAAAATAAATCCTTAAAAAAAAAAAATTTGAAAAACACAATCTACCAACTTAAATGACAGTTTTAGAATATTCCACTCAATGAGAGCAGAATCCACATTCTTGTCAGGTGTACGTGCAAGATTTACAAAGCATATTCTGAGTCATAAAACAAGTCTCAAAATTTGAATGCATTTGATACAAGACTGCATACACACTGTCACAATGGAACTTAATGAGAGGTCACAAATCAATGACTTAAGCTTCCACCTTGAAACATTAAGAAAAGGCCAAAATTTAAACATAAAGTAAGAAGAAGAACAGAAAAAAGAAAATTGGATTGGAAATCAGTAAACTGAAAAGAGAAATTCAATGAAATAAAAAAGCTCATTGTGAGAAAACCCATAAAATTGATAGACATCTAGCCCAACTTAGTAGGAGAAAAAGAAAGTAGAAACAATTTGCCAGTATGGAATGAGAGAGGAAATGGCACTACAGGTGATTTCTATTCATTTCATATCACAAATATTAAAATGATATCAAAGCAATATTATGAGCAGTTTCATGTCAATAAACTTAGATGAAACAAATTATTTAAAAGACATATATCAAAATAGACTCAAGAAAATAGGTAACCTTACTAGCGCTTGATCAATGAAGGGAGGTGAATTTGTAGTTAAAAATTTTCCAGAGAAATCTCTTTCACTGGAGAATTCTGTATCATGTTAAGAATGAAATGAGGCCAATTCTATACCATGAGAAATGAGAAGGGAATACTTTCCAACTCATTCTATGAAATCAGTGTTATCCTCAAATCCAAATCAGACCAAGGTATTGCAAGACAAAGCCAAAAGGCTATAGGTAATAGCTCTCATCAACATATATTCAAATTCTAAATAAAATTGTAACTATTAAAATCCAATGCTATAAAAAGGATAATATCTCATGACAAAGAAGGGTTTATCCCAGGAGGTAAAGTTGCTTTAACATTTGAAAATAAATGAATGTAATTTATCATATTAATAAACCCAAAGGAAAAATCGTATGATCAGGAAAAAAAATTGATGAAATTCAACAATCATCCTGGATAAAAATGCTATCAAAGTGGGGATAATGGGCACCTCCTCATCCTAATAAAGATCAACTGTGGGAAAATCTACGGGATTCTTTCTGCGTAAGGTCAGGAAGAAAACAAAGATGTCTGATGTCACCACTTCAATTCTACATTATTTTGGATGTTCTAACCAGAATAAGACAAGGAAAATTAATGAACGGCCACAGGGCATCCATATTGGAAAGGAGAAAGTAAATCACTCTTTATTTTCAGATGACAAGATTGAGTAGAAAATCTGATGGAATCTACACAAAAAAGCTACTAGAATTAATAATGAGTCTGGCAAGGTTATAGGTTACAAGATTTATATTAAAAATCCATTTTTTATATACAATTGGTATTGAAATAAAAATATATAATTGCCCTGAAAATTAAGAAATTATTAGAGATAAATGGGGCAAAATGTGTAAGGCTTATATCTTGAAAATGACAAAACACTCCTGAGAGGAATTAAAGAAGCCCTTAATAAATGCCATGGTAAGTTGGGAGACTCAGTGTTGTTAAGATGTCAGTTCTCCTCAAATCGATCTGTGTATTCAATGCAATCTCAATCAAAATGCTGGAAGAATTTTTAGTCAAAATTGACAAACTTCCTCTAAAATTCACATGGAAATGCAACAGACCTCAGAATAGCAACCATGACTTGGAAAAAAAGAGGACAAAGTTGGAGTGAAGCAGAAAGTTGCTAGATCTGTTGCTTGGATTCTGCTGCTTGCTGGGGCAGAAAGCTGCTGGGAAAGTTCCTGTGTGGTACTGCTTGTCCACAGTAGTAGCTATGGCTACCTTGACCCCCTTCCCAAACAATAACATCTATGATAGATGGGGTGACAGGCTTTCTCATACAAACTGTATAAAACCTTACCATTCCTGATTTTTGGAAGCTATCCCACTGGGCCCGCCGGTGTGACAATTAAATCTCTCTCCACCTCTCTGAGTGCCGTCTGATTTCTCTGGAAATTGGCCATAAAAAGGAGGGCTAAGACTACCTAATTTCATTCTTATTATAAAGCTCCAGCAGTAAAAAACAAGGTGGTACTGAAATCAGAGCAGACACATAGACCAATGGGACAAAATAGAGATTCCAGAAATAAACTCACATATATATGGACGACTGTTTTTTTTTTTTTCAAAAGATTCAAAAGTAATTTGGTGGAGAAAGGATATTTTTTAACAAGTGGTGCATTTAGCAACAAACAACAATCAACACTTTGATCCATGCATTTCACCCCATGCAAAAATTAACACAACATGGATTATAGACTTAAATGTAAAACTAAAACTAGAAACCTTTTAGAAGAAAATCTTCTTGGCCTTGGATCAGGTAAAGATTGCTTCAATGAAAAACCAAAAGCTTAAAAGAAAATAATTCATATATTGGATTTCACCAAAAATTACAAGTTCTCTTTGAAACATAGTGTTATGTGAAGGAAAATACAAGCTACAGATTGCAAGAAAATATTTGCAAAGCTTTGTAATTATAAAGGGCTTTTACATAGACTGTAAAAGCACTGTAACAACTCAATAATAATAAACAAATGAATAATCCAGCTAAAAAATGGGCCAAAGATCTGAAAGAACATTTCAGAAACCAAGACATATGGATGCCAAATAAGCACATGAAAACACATCATGAGCCACCAGGGAGATGCAAATTGAAACCACAATCAGTTACTTTCTACTCCATCCCCATTGGAATGGCCAGCATGAACTAGACTGACCAAGGACTGATGAAGATGGGGAGCTAAGGGAACGCTCAGACACTGCTGTTAAGAATGTCAAATGGTACACTACTTGGAAAAATCTGGTAGAATCAAATTAAACACATATGCTTACTGTAAGGTCCATCCATTCCAGTATAAGTTGTTTACCAGAGGAAAAAAGTATATGTCTACATTGCACACAAATTTTCATAAGAGCTTTATTTTTAATAGCTCAAACAACTGGGAACAGCACAGAGATCCATCAGTGGTGGATGGATAAACAAAATCTGGTCTATTTATCTATACAATTAAACACTGCTCAGCCATGAAAAGGAATGAACGATTACAAGCAATAACATAGATTAATAGCAAATAATTATGCTGAGTGAAAAAAACATACAAAAGAGAGCACATACGCTATGATTTTACTCGTAAGAAACTCTAGAAAACAAAAACTAATCTTTCGTGACAGAGAACAGATCAGTGCTTGCCTGGGAACAGGCTAAGGCTGGGGGATTGGAGGAAGGGGATCAGGGAAATTTGGAGGTGACTTATGTTAGCTTGCTTGTGATAATAGTTTCAAGGGTATAGACAGATGTCAGCACTTATAAAAGAGCACAATATTTACTTGTTAAAAAGCAACAGCAGTGAATGTACAATGTGTGCAGGTACAATTGATTGCTTCAACTTTAACTCAAGTCATTAAAGATACAATTTGCTGGGACAGCCACATGCAGAAGAATGACACTGGACCACCGTCTTCTTCCATTGGCAAAAATTAACTCAAGATGGATTAAAGATCTGAATGTAAGATCTAAAACCATGAAACTCCTAGAAGAAAACTTAGGCAGCCAATTCCTTGACATCTGTTTTGGTGATCAGTTTTTGGATTTGACATCAAAAGAAAAAGCAGTAAAAGCAAAAATAAGCACGTGGCACTACATCCAACTAAAATGCACCGACAGCAAAGGGGTCCACCCACAAAGGCCCCTGCCGTTCGACTGGGGTCCCTTATCCTAATCCTGACCCCCAACATTCCAGCCCCATCCGCTTTCCTGAACTGGCCTTACACTGTCTCCCTGCCCCAGGCTCTTGACTTCTGTCTTTCCCGCCTCCATACGGAACCTCATTTCTGCCTATGGAAATCCTACCCCATAATTCAAGGTCAAGGGCAAAAAGGCAGGCTTTCCATAAAATTTCTTTCAGCTCCCAAGTGAAGTAAACATCCTTCACCTCTGTTTCCACTGCATCTTGTTTAAGTCACGAATATAGCAACTATCACTGTCGGACTCAAGTACGGGAGAGAAAACCCACGTTCATCCTAGGGCAGCCCCACCTCGGCGTCCTTCCGCCCCTCCCTCCGCTCCGAGGAAGGAAGCCTTGTGGATCTGATCGGTCAGAGGATGATTGGGCTCCCTGGGGGCCTGGCCCATCTGCCCCCTGCCACTCTCAGCTCCACTGCCTGCGGCTGGGAAGTGTGTATGTGTGTGGGGGGCGGGGGGGGGGGGCAGGCAGCCCTGCAGACCCAGCGGGGGAGGCCAGCGGAGGAGGGGCAGGGGCTCTCACTCAAGCCTCCCTTTGACCTCAGCCACTGCCAGTCCAGGTGCAGTCAGGAAAGGGAAGCCACTGGAGAGAGGCGAGGCGTGCAGTTCCGGAAGGGCTGTTGCAGGTGGAAGAGCTGCTGAGGAGCCAAACAGCCCCGAGGGAAGATCAAGCGCAGCACGTTAATAAGCCGCAAAGCAAAGCCGGTTCAAGAAGACGAAGCAAGTAGAAGTCTCCCTGTGGGATGCTGCTACCTATACCTTGCTGTGATGACACAGAGGGTCAGTGAGTGGACAGCCTGTGCTGTGGCCCTGGGAGGAGGGGGCCAGCTCCAGGGCAGGGGCAGGAGGGCGCAGTCTGCAGCCCGTGATGCTGGGGAGGGGCTGGGTGGGGGGGCAGCAGCAAAAGGCCCGCTGTAGGATCACAGGAGACTTCTAGATCCCATGTGGTCCTAGAAACAGATCCTAAATGGGGCAGGGGCAGGCAAGTGTCCATAGCTGGCCCCTGGGTGGGTGCCTGGTCTGTCCTGTGTAGGAGCTGGGGGTGGCAGAGCAGGAGGGGGCTTCTGGGCCCACTGGCCCTCCTCTCCACCGTCAGATGGGCCTTGCCTCGTGCAGTGACTGGCAGATGCTGAGTCTCCAGTTGCCAGAAGGCACAGAAATGGTGGCAGAGGCTTGGTCTAGGGGGGGAGCGGGAGGACACCCCGTGGAGCGCTAATTCCCCATCCAAGGTCCCAGTAGCCTGGGTGATTCCGGACATCTAGCATCTGGGCTGCAATCGAAATATTTTGAAGGCTGACAGACTTTTGTGGAGAGCGTCTTCTCCAGGCTGAAGATAGCGCAGCCCGTTCTCTCACCTTCCTCTCTCCTCACCCTGGCCTCAGCCCTTGTTCTGGTCACCCAGAGAGCAGGCCTAGACGGCCGAGAGGCTTGTAAGCACTTCTTTGGTTTTGTTTTGTTTCCTAGTGTGATGTGTTCTGTTTTGAATAGAACAACACCCTCAAGTGGTGGTTAGAGGTTGTGTCCATTTTGCAGATGTAGAAACTAAGGCTCAAGGGAGGGGAGGGGAGAGCTTTGTCCATGTTTACTCACCCCACGCTGCAGACACCTGCTCTCTCTGCTGTCCCGGCCTTGCTGTGCCAGCTCGCTCTGGGGGGCAGTTTGCCCTTCCCACGCTTCCTGGACAGACTGGTCTGCTCAGGGACAAGGCACAGAGGGCCAGGTCTTCACACACATGACCCCATGTGTGTGCTGACCCGGCCTGGGGCTGTCGAATGAGGAGTGAGGGGCTTGTCGAGGCGTAAGAGGGTCCTTGTGACCTAAAGATTCTTGGGGGAAAGCTCGGAAGTCCAAATCTCTGCCACGATTTTCATGGACCTCTAGTGACTTTTGTAGCTCTGGGTGCAGCTTCTGTCTTCATCCCATGTCACATCAACCCAAATGAGACACCTCTTGTTGATGGCCCAGATGGTTCTATAGCTGCAGCCACCTTCCTGCCGACAGGGATTGTGGGGAAGCAGTTAGGCCCTGCACACGCAGTGTCAGTCAGGTTTAGCAGTAGCCTGAGATGGAGCAAACCCTTGGGGCTCCCTGGCTTACAACCCTGAGCCCAGCCCCACTAGCTAAGGCCCACAGAAGCCCCCTCTGTCTACCTCCTCCTTCTTCTCAGGCTCCCTCTGCATTATTTTGCCCAGGGGCCTTCTTCAGTCCCCCAATACTCCTTCTACCCCTGGGCCTTTGCACATCTGTTCCTGCTCCCTAGATCCCTCTGCCCCCTACTATGCAGGTTCCTTTAGGTCTCAACTTAAATACCCGCCCCTTACCTCTCCCATCTGAGTCAGCCCCTCACTCCTCCCACGCAGCCTCCTGCACACAGCAAGCTCGGCCCTTTCCCCAGGCCTAATTAAACATTTGTCAGTGTGCCTTTGCCCTGTTCTTCAAGATCCGAGGAAGGTGGGTACCTCGTCTGGCTGGTTTATTTCTCATCTGGGCACAGCAGGTGCCTGTGACAAGCAAGTGCTCAGCAAGTGGCCATAATGAATGGGGGGGGCACTAGAACAGGAATGGAGCAGAGTGGCAGTGTTCTTGTTTGTAAGCAGAGCAGAAATAAATAAATAACTCAGGGTGTAGTCAATTATTTTTATTTGTTATGGGGGATGGTTTTGATTTTATTTCGTGTTAGCTCACACCGAGTAATCAGCCCTGGTAATTACAGTTCCCGTCTCTGGGCTTTGCATCCTTGACTCTGGCCTTGAGGAGAGGCTCCGGCTCCTATTTAAGCAGTAATAGAGTTGAAATACTCTCGGGGGAGTGGGCTCGTGTTGGGTGTAGAATTCAATTATTCACACTGCTAATGAGATCAGGAAAGCTAATTAGATCTGAGGGCAGAGCTGGTGTGATCCCTATGAACAGACCGGGAAGATGGAGCCTTACCTGCCGTCCCTGCCCACACCTGCCCTGCCTACCTGTGTCCTGTCTCTGCACCCAGGCACTCCCTAGGAGGGAGAACATGTTGTGAATGATGCCAGAAATAGGCTCAGCCAGCTTTGCCCCAAGTGATGGTCAAGGTCATTCAGAAAGGCCAGGGCCTCTCTGGACCTCTCCCAAACTGCAGGCCAGGTGGTGCCAGCACAGAAGTGGGCAGCAGCTCTGCACCACCAGCTGCAGCTGTCTATCCCAAGCCAACATTTTTGTCCCCTTTAAATCTGTTAAATTCAGCTTTGTTCGCTATTTCTTTTATCCCTTTATCACCATTACCATCATTATCATCATTGCCACCACGATGTCCCCATCACCATGGTTACACCATCATCACCCACATCACTACCATCACCATCCTCACCATGATTATCATCATCATCACCGTCACCACCTTTGTCATCACCATCATCACTATAAGCATTATCACCAGCAACTCACCTAGCTCCACTCTCCAGTCACTTTGCACACATAGTTATACACCCTGATGTAAAAACCTGCCAGACAAGTTGAGGGGTTGATGAGGACATGAAAGCGCGTGATCTGGCTCCCACAGCTCTTACATCTCCTGCCCATACGATTCCTGGGGACAGAAACCCTTGGAATGAACTAGAAGGACCTAACCATTTTCTTGATTTCAACTTCAAAGGTGGATTTCTTGACTTCAGAGGAGCCCACTGGCAGCTGGGATTCCAGCTCCCCTTGGCGCTGCTTTCCCTTCATCTCTTCTCCTCCCACTCTCTCCCTGGGGGCCTCCTTCACGCCTGAGATTTCAATTATCACCTCCCCGTGGCTGACTCCCCTGCCCCTCACACCCGCCTGCAGCACGACCCTTAAACACGGGGCCTCGTGGACACTGGCTCTGAGCTCCCGGGCTTTGCTGGTTTGTCATTGATGCACCCACAGTCCTGCAAGGTGGGCCTGACCCCCCCACTTCAGATCGGAAGCCGGGGCACAGCGAGGGGCTAGAGCCAGGGTCGGGACACTCCCATCAGAGCCCACCCTGGACCTGCCTTAGTCCTACCCGCTGGCTCTGGGCTCTGTCCCTGTCTGGATCACTAATCACTGAGCCCTGGGTCCGTGCACCCCAAGTGCACTCTGTCGGTGATCTCCTTCAGTCCTCACAGCCAGAGAGGCCATCAGGATCGACAGAGGAGGTATCACCCAGCACTGACCACCTGGCTGGGGGGACTGGACCACAGAGGAACATAAATATCAGACATTAGCAGCCCTTACAGGAGGCCTGGGGGCCGTTGGCCACCTCTTAGTCTGTTAGAGCAGTGCCTAGCACAGAGTAGGTTCTCAGTAAATTCTTGTAGACATATTGTTGAATGAGCAAGTCAACGTACTGCTGAGGTACCCCAAAGGTGAATGATGGTGATGATTGTATTTTTGGTATGCACAACTGCACCTAAACTTGTCAGTAGAGAAAAAATAATAGTCTCTTTCAAGAAGTTCGCTACTTTCATTCATCTGTAAAATAAATCTAGATATAATAATTCTCTAAACTGCCATGACAAAATACTACAAACTGGGCTCCTTAAACAACAGAAATTCATCGTCTCACTATTCTAGAGGCTAAAAGTCTGAAATTGAGGTGTCTGTGGGGTTTTCTCCTTCTGGATTCTGGAGGGAGAATTCTGGCTCTCTGCTTGGAGAGGGCTGGTTTCTCCGTTTCTTCATGTGGTCTTCTATCTAATTCCTCTTTCTCCTCACGTGGTTTCCTTTTTGTGATGACACAGACATTTGGGGTTAGGGACCCTACTCCCTGTGACTTCATCTTAACTAATTAACTTTGCAGTGACGCTAGCAAGGGTTCATTCTGAGATACAGGAGGGTTGGGACAACAACATAGGAATTTTGGGAATTCAATTCAACTCATAATATGAGGTTAAAAAATGAGACAAGTTCCCATCTCACTCCACTCTCCTTCCACTCCTGACCCCCAACAGATTGCTGCCCAGGCCCCTCCCATGTGAACATTCTGGAGCTGTCCCTGCTGCAAGTAAGGTAGGTGGGTAATGGTGACGTGGGCCAACAGGAAAACCATTAAGCCAGGAGTGAGTTGATCAGGTTTGCAAATAAGGAGACACCTGGGAGGCGAGTCAGCACGCAGTTTGGAGGCTGAAGCAACAGCTCGTGCTTTGGCTGGTGGAACAGCTGGGATGAGATGGGAGGGGGCCTTGCTCCAGTGGGGCCACTGGGTGCAGGGAGAGTGTGACCCAGATGGGAGTGAGAGTACTTGGGGACACCCCATAAGACAGAGGAAGCTCTCAGGAGCTCCCTGAGTGCTAGGCGCTGTGATTGCCCTCACTCTTCCCAAGAACCCTGTAAGCAAGTCACCCCTCACCTCACAGAAGGAGAAACTGAGGCTCAGGGGGTGAAAAAACATAATCAAGTTCATGCAACAGGAGGGCAGCTAAGCCAGGCTGGGCCAATTCAAGACCTGGGTGTACAAACTGCTGACCCACCTTCTGCACCCAGGGAAACTGAGAATGAGATGGGCACCTCCTTGCCCTGTCAGCTGATAGTGGGGGGCCCCAGCCAGCCAGCCAGGGAGGGACTCTACATGGGAAAAACAATGGCATGGGGAGGGGAGGAACCCCGAGGACCCAGACACCAACTTGAGGTCTGCAGAGTGCTTTGTGCTGTTCCCCCTTCAGTGGTCATCTTGGCCTGGGTCACAGGGGAGGGGGTAGCCCCTGCGAGGTCCTGCCAGTGACAGGCTGAGGCTGTGGCAGTCGCGGGACAGGAAGAGCAGGTCAGGGGGGCAGCAGTGGCCGTGGCGTCTGCCTGCTGCTCTAGGATGTGGCCGCATGTGTTGCTGTGGCCCCAGGGCCAAGAGCAGTGGGTGCTCCTGCCCTGCTCGTGTGTGTTGCCAGAAAGGTCCTGGACACACATGGACTCCCGGCTGTGGGTAAGGGCACCCCTCGGGCTGTGGGACAGGCAGTGCAGGTGAGCAGAATGCCCAGGACCGGGCGGGCACTGGACTCCGCGGTGTGTGTGCCCAGCACAGCCTCATTCCTGGCTCAGCGGCTAATCCTCAGCAGCTCTCCCCCTGGGAGCAGGTGGAGGTTCCAATTATCACTCCCAGATCTTCCCTCCACTTCCCAAAGGAGGTGAGGCCTTTCTGTCCCGAGGGAGACAGGGAGGATGGAGACTGGAGGTGGCAGAAGTGGGAACAGAGCCCGAGGGAGCCAGAGAAGCAGCAGGGAGAGTGGAGTCTGCGGGAGTGGAGGTGGGTTTCCCTGGGAGACTGCTGGTGTCAGGAGGGAAATGGAAGGGTGAAGTCAGGCCTTGTGGCTGTGTGAGCTTCTGGCTGTGGGGAGGACACAGGGAAGGGCCGCAGAGCATGCTGGGCCCTGCCAGTCCACTCAGCAGGGAAGGCTGGGCATCCTGGGGGAGCAGACCCTGAGCACCTGCTGTGAGTGTGACCCCCCAGGTGCAGCATAAAATCAGGGGGGCCCCATCCTGCTTGAGGCATGAAGCTGATGTGCTCCCTCCACCTAACTCCCTCCCCTGCCCCGCTCCCCACACCCCTGCACACAGGGCAGTTCTGTGTCCTTGCGAAGAGCAGGGCTTGGGAGACTGAGTTGCGGCCCTGATTCTGGTTAATGTGCTGTGTGACCTCAGGCGAGTCACATCCCCTCTCTGGATTTGAGGTCTCACAACAGTGACGTGAGAGACGCCTGCCTGTCCCCACCCTGTGTCCTCCAGCCTCCACTGCTCATCGGCTTCCCTCCTCTAAAGGGAACAGGGGACCAGCTTTCCCTTTTGTCCTCATCACCAGCCTCGGCTGCAAGGATGAAGCTGACCCTTAAGTCACCTGGCGTTCGTTAGAGCAAGGGCCCCACACCCTTCCCTGGGAGGGCTGGCTCGATGGCGGCCAGTGACTGTGGGGGGAGGCAACCTGTGCAGAGGCCGAGGCGGCACCTAATGTGCATGGCCCTATTCCTTGCAAAGGGCAGAGTGCCGCCCTGCAGGGGGGTCAAGTGCAGAGCATGGAGGGTGCTTGGGCAGTCCACTGTCCTGGAGGGGTCAGAAGAGGCTGGGCCAAGCCCTCAGCGGAGGGCAGCTGCCAGCCCTGCTGCCCTGAGGAGCCACTAGCAAGCCTACTGATTCACCCAGGAGATCAAAGGGTTCGGGGATGGCACCCACTGAGAGCTCGCACTGGGCATCCCGGAAGGGAGCCTCATGGGCCTGGAGTCCACCTAAGCCCTTGAGCTCCTCCCCACTATTTGTACTATGGGAAGTGGGGAAAATAGTGTCTCTTCACCAGTACACATCAGTATCATAAACATCAGTATCACCACAAAGCAAGCAGTCACCGGCTGCCTTGGGATGTGAGCTGCCCCCAGCGCAGAGCAGGCAGGGGTCTGGAGCCAACCCCTGGGCTTCCTCTGGTGCCCTCTGTGACCAGGAATGTAGATGCCGTGTGGAGGGGCAGCAGCAGGGGGGCAGCCTACAGATCTGCAGGGATGGGCGTCAGGAGGGCTGGTCCCTGGTTCCTCCTCCTCAGGTCAGATGCTTAGTGAGCCCCGCTACGTGCCAGGCACCAAGCCAGGAGCTGGCACAGCCATGAACGAGACATCCTGCCCCTACGGTCATGGACATGATAGTCCACGAGGCTCATGACCCCATCACAACCCAGAAGCAAGGAGCTGCAGCTGGGAGCAGGGCTGAGGAGGGGTCAAGGCATTATGGGGGTGGATGCCTAGGGGTAAAGGGTCAGGTGTCACTCATGGTTTTTGCCTGCATCCTCCCTCTCCCTGCCGTCAGCACCCACATCATCGTCTCATCGTCTCCACTGTTGTCTTCCTCACCATCACCGTCTTCACCGTCATCACCATCACAGCGCCTGTTGCTGTCATCGTGACACACATCATCACCGTTATGGTCACTGTCACCAACACCACCGTCACCACTGTCTGATTGTCACATTCTTCACCTTTGGCTGATTGTCTTCATCCCCATCACTGTCATCACCATCTTGTCACCATCGTTGTCATCTGCATCCTCTGTTCTCTCCACTGCCCCCTTCGTTATCACTGTCACCACCATTAACACATCAGCATCATTGTCATGACATTTTTCACTGTCACGTTTATCATCACCACCACCGCACTGTCCCCTTCTTCATGACTGTTGTCATACAGTCATCATCACAGCATCATAATCATCTGTCAGCAGCAGCAGCAGCATTACAGCTCCCCCCTGTCGAGCCTGGTGGGCACAGGTATTGTGCAAAGAGGGGCTTTGTGGCAAGACTCCCTTACCCACCCTCCCCAACACCCCCAGAGCAGGTACTAGTATTCTCCCTTCACAGGAGACCCAGATTAGCGGGTGGTGGACTTGCTCAGAGTCTATGGACTGAGGTGCCTACACTGACACAGGCGCCTGCGCTGACACAGGCGTCTACGCTGACACAGGCAGCTACACTGACACAGGCGCCTACACTGACACAGGCAGCTACACTGACACAGGCGCCTATACTGACACAGGCAGCTACACTGACACAGGCGTCTGTGCTGACACAGGCAGCTACACTGACACAGGCATCTGCGCTGACACAGGCGTCTACACTGACACAGACAGCTACACTGACACAGGCGCCTGTGCTGACATAGGCATCTACGCTGACACAGGCATCTGTGCTGACACAGGCGTCTACGCTGACACAGGCAGCTACACTGACACAGGTGTCTGCGCTGACACAGGGGTCTACGCTGACACAGGCGCCTGCGCTGACACAGGCAGCTACACTGACACAGGGGTCTATGCTGACACAGGCGCCTGCGCTGACACAGGCAGCTACACTGACATAGGCGTCTACACTGACACAGGTGTCTGTGCTGACACAGGCGTCTGCGGGAGGAGGTCAGGTGCCTCCTGGCAGGGCTCTGGCCTGTGAACTTGCAGCTCGGAGTCTTGCTTCTGTTGGGACCTGGCCCCGTCCTCACGCTCCTGTCCCTTCCCTGTCGCCCCCACCAGGTCTGAGCACTGCTGAGGCCCCGTCCCAGCCCTTCCCTTGACCTCAACCACAGACACCCCCTGTGGTCACTCTCGGGACCTCTGGTCACCCCAGTGACACGCCCAGCCTAGACTCCCACCCAAAGGCCCAGGACTTTCCTGAGGGGTCTCCTCAACCCCAACCCCTTGGTGTGGGGTGGGATGAGGGCCCCCCTCCCCGGGCTCTCCCGGTCCAGCAATGGCAGCCAGGGTGATGGATGGGCCCCTTGCCCTGACCCCCTTAAGGACAGTGGCCCATTAATACGGGCCCTTGTTTGTGTCGTGGACACTCGCTTCCCCACTGAATGGCTCTACGACTCTGAGCAGATAAAATGGACATGACTGAGATAGGACAGAGGAAATCGATAAGTAATAAAGGTTAATGTGAGAACAAATGTCTTATCTCAATCACAGAGGCGACAGGAAGCTGTCGGAGAGTGAGGGGGACCAGGCCCAGGGAGGGAGAGGCAGCCGGGGGTGGGGGGGAGGGGAGCAGCCGCAGGGCTCCACCCACTGCCCAGGGGACCCAGGGTCTCCCCAGGCTTGCCCAGGAGCGCGTGTCCTGGAGCTGCTCTCTCAGCGAGCTCAACGTGCTCACTCAGCCGTGCAGCAGGCAGGCACTGGGCACCTACTGCACACTGGGCCAGCGCAGCCCAGCGGCTAAGAGCTTGTGCCTAACTGCCTGGCTCCCGTCTCATCTCTGCCGCCTGCCAGCTGTGTGTCCCGGGAGTGACTTCACCTCTCTGTGCCTGGGTTTTCTCATCTGCAAAATGGGCCGTGCTCATATTAGTCCTTGTAGGAATGTGATGGGAATTGAGGGAGATATTCCCGTAAACTGCTGAGATGATGTCCAGGCTCTGGGCAGAGGGAGCGACTGTCCCACAGCCCTGGAGCCTGCCCTGACCACGACAGGGCGGCGCCCTGATGGAGCACACCCCGAGGCAGACTGTCAGCTCCACCAGTGATACAGGAATTGTGGTTCACAAACTCTGTGGTTCAAAAAGCTTAAGTGACGTATCCAAGATCACTCAGCCGATCAGTGTCAAAGTGAGGACTTGCGCCCCGGTCTGTCTGCCTCAGGACTGTGCCTGGCTGCTGGTGGCAGCGAATCTGATAAACAGTGGCCTGAAATAGCAGAGCGGTGCGTTCTCCCAGGGGAGTGGGTGTGGATGGATACTGTCCGAGCTAGCTGCTCACGCACCCCGGTGCCTGCCTGTCCTCTGGAGGGCGACCCCGTCAGGGGTCCCCGAAGCCCCCTGAGGACTTGCCTCTAGTGCTGACCACTGGGTTCCCATTTCACACTGTCCCTTTCTGTTACCCTCCCTCACAGACCCTCAACCATCCCTCACAGATGAGGTGACGGGTTCCAAGGCTGAGCGCAGGCCACGGAGCGAGAATGACTGCAGCTGGCATTGCCGGACCCTGCGCCGAGAGTGCTGCAGGCTCCCACAACCTTCTTGGGCAGATGCTGTTTCTACCCCTGGGGTAGGAACCAGGAAACTGAGGCACAGAGAATTAAGTCGCCTTCCAAGCTTACACTGCTTGTAAGTTGTGGACTAAGGCTCTTTCACCCTCCAGTATTCTCCCACAGCTACTGAAAAGATCCTCGTGACATCCTTCCCTCATTTTGCAGAGTGGGAAATTAAGACCCAGAGAAGGCAAGTAACTTGTCTGAGATTACACAGCACATTAGTGGCCAGACCAGTCCTCCTCAGGCTTGCCCACATTTCCTCCCACTGTAGACAGACCCCTCTGGCCCTTCTCCTTGGACACTGGCTGGAGGTGACCCAGAGGCTGGGTACAGGAAGGCCCAGGTGGCTCTGGAGGGTGCCACCAACAAGGGTAGCACCCACAGCAGCTGGCAAACTGCTCCTTCCTCCCACTCACACATCACAGAGAAATGCATCCTTTGAAAACAAAGTCGGCTCAAAGTAAACAGATTAGTGGTGGTGATGTGCTAGCACTTAATTAATTAGGTGTCCTAAATACATTGAAACCTGGGCATTTAATTTAGATTTATAGGATCATTTAGATTTGTAAGACCAGTTATTATGCATTAAGTACAGAAAACGCCGACTGATTTTACAGACAACATTTATTGAAGTGAGAAAAAGGAAACGATGGAAACTTTAATTTCCCTCGCGTTGAGGTTGAACTGACAGGGGTGGGGAGCGTGGGTCCTTCTCATCTCACGTGGCGAGGTCTTTCCCTGGGCATCGGGTGTTGCGGTTATTTAATCAAGTGCAGTCACAGTGCCACAAGGAGGCTCACACTGTGACGAAGTCCCACCAGGGCGGCTGGAGGGGACACAGGTGGGTGTGAAGCAGGGGTTCAGGGGAAGCAGCTAAGGTGGGGATCAGGGGCCCTGGGTCTGCACCCCTCTTCCTGACCCTGACCTTGGAGTACTTACCACCTCTGTGATTTTGTCTCCAGAGCACAGAACAGGAGGGGCAGGGACTAGTGGTCTGGGTACCCCGTGGGCGTGACTGGTTCCTGTGTCTGGTGGACTCGACCTGTGTGGCTTTGCCAACCCCCTTGTGGCCCAGGAGCTCTACTCTGATGATTCACCACAGCCTTTGGTGACCATGGGGACACGGCAGGGCAGGCCTCACACCCAGTATGGTCAGGCCCTGGCTGCAGAACAATGTGGACAGGACGGAAATGTGAGCTGGGAGACCTGGGCCCGCCCTGGAGGAACCCAGGGCCCGGGGCGGGGTGGGCACAAGAAGCCAGCTCCCAGGGGCGCTCCCACTATGTCTAGAGGCCACGAAGAGGGGGGCACTGGAGGGGGAACTTCTTTGGGATCCTTTACTTGTCTTTCACAGGGCCCCTGCCTCCCGGTGACCTGGGGTCTGTTGCCAAGTCCCAGAGGAGTGACCCTCAGAACCACAGCGGGGTGTAGGTTTGATTCTTGCCAGAGACTGGAGGCTGGGTAACAACGGCGTCACCACCGCCTCTGGTGTGGCACCTGCATCTCTGTCTCTTCCTGAACCCACACAGCTGCTCTTTACAGCAGGACCGAGGAAGCAGGGTTGGTGGCGGGGATTCCCTCCCCAAAGTCACAGCCTTCATCGGACAGAACTGCGACTTGAACTTGAACCCGTGTGTGGGTGGTGTCCAGGCCGGCTGGGTGGTGTCGAAAGCCAGAGGACCCCCTGGTGGCCACGCCCTGGGGCCAGCTCGTGGCCTGGGCGCTGCTTCTCAGGGGCGGTGGCCTCGCAGACAAGGGGCACAAGGAGCGGGAGGGGCCAGCCGGGAGGGGCCAGCTCTGCCCGGGTGGCCGTCTGAGCAGGTGTGAAGCAGAAGCCCCCCTACCAGCTCCCAGCAAATAGCATTTCTGCAAGCGCACAGGGCCAGCTGCCTGTTACCGCCAGGAGCTAAATTAGTTTCTTTATGTCAAATAAATCTGGCCGCAGGAGCCGGCCAAGGCCATTATTAC